>CAIGQW010053650.1:4437278-4460251 GCA_903798125.1 Danio choprae | reverse complement strand
AGTGAATTTACAGTGAATATACAACACAGTTATTTTTTGTTCTTTGATTGAGGTGAAAAAAAGAAGGTTGGTATGTAACGGTATACTGTTTTCAAAACCCCTGAACTGCACTTAATACACAAATACACTTAATTTACCATGAATTTTAAACATAGACATCACCTTTTTGGAAGGACACTATATACTTGACTTTACTATATCATTATATACTTGAATTTTCTAATTTTGACTGCCATGTTGTAATAATGTGCACCTTTTTGTAAAGATGCTTTGGAATTATAATTATTGTGACAAGTGCTATATGAATACACTTGAATTTAATTGAATGTGTCACGCTGCTCAAGTGTGCCCCATAAACACAACAATGATGGCGTCGGTGAGAGAAGAACAGCTTTGTAAACAAACGAGTAACATTATTCAATGGCAATGAAAGATACATTGGTTGGGAACCAATAGGATTGTTGATAGATGGGTGTGGCTAACAAAATGAAGGAAGATTGACGAATTCAGAGCAGAAACGAAACACTCACTTAATGCTCCACCCTAAAGGAATTCCATGTGACCAGCAAGTGAAGTCGTTTCGAGGGGGGAGGGAATGTTATGGTATTCGATTCAAGTTTATGAAGGCAAATTCATTTTTGCTAAATAATGAAGTGGGCAGTTACATCGCTTATAACAATAATTATTTTATACATATAAAAATAATAAGAGTCAATTTTGATGGCAAATTTCAATTCAAATGAAAGTGCAGTCAATGAAAAGATGCTCTTTAGGGACTCTCCTGATAAGCGGTAATGAGATAGACACTATTTTTACAATCACTCCATAACTATAGAAAAACATTTCTGAGTGTGCCTCACACAGGTGAGTGGGCTTGACAAACCACCTGTAAAAATACTCTCTTCTCTCTATAAGCACCGGACACTTTACTTAATGTGCATAGTTAAGAATTTATAGTATAAGTACAGCTACGTAGTAGTTAGTATAGTTTGATTACCACTCCAGTAGTTACGTCAAGTGTTGTTCATATTCATGATTATGTTTATTTATGTGGTCCTGTGAGACACGACATTTTGTCCACACATGTAGCGGATTGACAATAAAGCTCAACTTGAACTTGACTTGATCATACAAGCAAATCTGTGTTGTTGGTGCTCAAGTTCAAAGTGGGTTGGCAGGATCACAAATGGCGGCCTGGCAGTAGAAAAATGAGGAAGAGTAGCAGAAGGTCAAGCGAAAGAAAGCCAGGGGTTGTGATGAAAGAGAGCTGGGAAACTATATTGCATTTTGCATTAAAAAGCAATTCGTGACTCATGCCTAGTCAAAGCGATAAGGTAAGTGGGTGGAAACAGATGATAAAGAGTGATGCGAGACAGAACGAGAGCGAGACAGAGAGAAAATGAAAGATACAGATTGACCTCCAGGTTTGAACCAGGATGCTAGCATCCGACTGCAGCCACAATAGAAGGCAGGAAATCTGGAACTCTGCAGTCCAAGACGGAAGAGTGGAATGCTCCTTCTTTTCCTTGTCAGATTGGAACAGGTTCCAGGAAAATTACAGAAAACTATCAAAATATTCAAAGCATGTGATAAATTCCTACTCACATCCAGATAAACAAATAATGAGAGTGCATACGTGACTTTATGATGTGGGACAAGGGTTGCACGATATTGGACAAATGGAACATTGCGATATTTTTTGAATACAATTTCACTAAATAGGTTAAATAGATGTTTGGAAAAGAATTGATCATTTTAGACTGATTGGGATAATTCAGTAGGGGAGTGCATAAAATATAACAAACAATCTTCAAGCATAGATATATATAAATAAAGAAAAATATGCAAATTAAATAAACAGCATTTTATTGTATTCCGAAGAGTAGAAATGTATTCAGGTATACAGTCATTGAATAATCTAATGTAAAATAATACTGAATAGTCTTCGTTTTATAAACAATTCAATAAAATGAATCGTTCTTAAATTTTTAAGGTTACAAATTTTCGTATGCCTGATTGCTTTTAAAACCCTCACAAAGTCACAGGCCTCAAAAAACACTCGAAAAATGATCAATTATAATCCAGACTCATTCATTCATTCATTTTCCTTCAGCTTAGTCCCTTTATTCATCAGGGGTCACCACAGCGGAATGAACCACCAACTTATCCAGCATATGTTTTACGCAGCCGATGCCCTTCCAACCCAGTTCTGGGAAACACCCATACACTCACATTTACACACACACTCATACACTCTGACAATTTTGTTTATTCAATTCACCTATAGCGCATGTCTTTGGACTGTGGGGGAAAACCAGAGCAAACCACGCGAACACGGGGAGAACATGCAAACTCCACACAGAAACGCCAACTGGCCCAACTGGGACTCAAACCAGCGACTTTCTTGCTGTGAGGCAACAGTGCAAACAACTAAGCCACCGTGCCGCCACCAATCCAGACTCAGCATTGTGTATACACACGATGTGACTATTGCCAATGATCACATTGCGATATTGATGTTGAAACAATATATTGTGCAGCCCTATGTGGGACGCATCCCAAAAATTGACATTAGATATAGCGTATTTGACAGAAATATGAGAATGTGCAACCTATAAAAGACTAGCATGGATCCAAGATGCAAATATGGATATTCCAGTAGATGACTGGACTACAATATGTTTGAATGCTCAAACAAAAACACTGAATTCCCGACTGAAACTGTTACAATATAAATGGGTAATGGAAACTTATATCACTCCTCTAAGATTAAATAAAATCAACCCTAGTATCCCTGATGTTTGTTTTAAATGCAATCAGATAAAAGGTACGATTTTCCATTGTGTGTGGGAGTGCAAGGAGGTACAAACATTTTGGGTGGAGGTGACTCAATATATTTCTCAATTTATGTCCTTTATGTCCTGGATTATGTACTTTATATTGAATATGCATGAAGGCAGTTGTGCTTTGTCTACTAAAGAAAGAAAATGTATTGATTTAAGTGATTTTCCACCTGGGGATACTCATGCCGAGGACTCTAGAGATTGTGCAGCGCCATTGATGTAATGCAAGACCTGTGAAGAGATGATGCCAACCATAGAGGACTTCTAGAGGTCTCCATAACCCTGGACCAGGCCGTATCCAGAGCAGATGCTGTGGCGGTCATGGAAGAGTGGAGAGCATGAGACTGATTCCTGAAAGACCCTAGTGACAGATAAGTCTCCACACTGATCCCGTGGGCCAGCCTGTACACCCGCCGGTGACCTACTCAGACCTGCAGCTTCTCCACGATGGACGTCCAGCGTTCTCCAGCCTCCGGCGCCTAGACTGCAGCTCTGCACAAGAAGTTTGGCCAGAGGAGAAATAGTCATTCCCAACTGAGCCTGGTTTCTCTCAAGGTTTTTTCCTTCACTTTCGTCAATTGGTGAAGTTTGTTCCTCGCCTCTGGCTTGCTTGGTTTGGGACTTGTGTAGCTGCGGATCGATGGATTTGCTCTTCAGTGTTTGGACTTTCAGCAGTGAAAACTAAACCACATAGAACTAAACTAAACTGAACTTCAACTCTGAAAACTGGACTGACACAGTTTCAATTTCAGTTTACTAAAACTTGTATGTTAAGCTGCTTTGACACAATCAACATTGTAAAAGCGCTATAGAAATAAAGATGAATTTAATTGAAAGTGATTTAAGACATTGTATTGCTTCATGTTAGAAAAAAATGTTAATCGCCCCTCCACTGAACACTGGTTGAGAAACCTAATAACATGTTTGGCTTTTGAAAAGCTCACATATGTAATTTCGTGATATCTGGGAGGTGGAAAATGGAGATATTTAAGTAGCTTTGGAAGTCTAAAGTTGTGGAATTTGAATTGATGTTTAGATTAGATTTTATTTTGTTTTTATAATGATTATTATATAATTAATTGTTTTCCCTAAACCTCTCTGGGGTATGTTTTGGGTATTGTTTTTTTTTTTTTTTTTTGCAAAACATAATAAAAGACATGTTATACAGAATGTGCAACCTGGTGAAAATACGGTGTTTCCAATCTTTGCTTTTATTTGACTTCTATCTAATATGACTTGGTCTATGATTTTGGAGAAGGGGTTGTGTGTTATTATGTTTAATCTACATCAATATTCCCTCGTTCCTGAGGCTGTTATTATTTGAGTGGCCAGAAGCTCTTAGCTAAAGAGCCTGGGGTCTGGCATTCGTTCAAATACTACAAATCCCAAGCCTTGGTCTGAAGTGTTTTGCACGTGCTCGGTTTAGTTCGCAATACAGAACATCCAGACATAAAACTACTGTGGTAAAATAAACCAGACGTGATGAACTGGACTGTAATCTCACATGGGAGAGGGAGGGTATTTTACAGTAAATATTAGCTCAAGTTTGATAAATAAGAACACTGAAGAAGCTCAAGAAGAAAGCATTTTAGAATATCGTATAAAAAACCCTGGATGGAAACGGCAAGATCTGCATACATTTGAAAAATGTGCTTAAAAAAATTCTGCGCACAACTGAGTAGGATAAACATTATATCCAATAAGAAAAAATGTGCATAAACTACGATGGAAATGCATTTACCGAATAAATTCCAGCATGCACATCATGTGATAATAAAAATAGCGGAAAGTGACATATATGTTTGGCTGAACAATGAAGTTTGAACATTTTTAAATGTTTTATATGAGGAAAAAGTGACAACCGTCCATGATGGAAAACATGGACGGAATGCAGAATTCTTTCAAGAAGTGCTATTGATTGGTTGTTGGATTCTACGATTGGTGATTCCACCAATCCACCAAACGCCAACATGCGCATACATTTGGAAAATGTGCATTAAAAAAAGTATCCGCATAACTGAGTAGAATAAACGTTTTATTTGATAAGAAAAAAATGCACATAAACTACGATGGAAACACTTTTACTGAACAAATTCCAGTATGCGCATTAAAAAAGGTTATGAGATTTTGTTATAAGAGATCATGTGATGATAACAATGTGTGTGAATGGACAAACCGGCAGCATTTTAACTGGCACCAACAACAAAAGTTAATAACAAAGTCAATCACTTTGAAATTCACCTGCCAGTAAATTAAGATAAACAATGTAACATCACTTCAGTTACCATCATCTTGAAAATGAGGTATAATTATTTTTTACACTGTGTTCATGGTTGATCCACCCATTTACATCCTCTAAAGAAGGTGGGAGAATTCCAGCCTTAGAACTATTTGCAATGCATAAATAATAAAATGTAATACAATAAAAAAATGGCTGTACTTCAAAACAAGAGTGAAAGGTTAAAGCTGAACCCATCTGAACTTTGAGTGTCACATTAGGATGCTTCAACTGCTGACAACAGCTTGCTGCTTCGCTCCAATAAAGCATGTTGATGCAAGTCATGCGAAAGAGCCTCAATTGTTATGTGCTTGCACTCTTACAACAGTAAAAACAGCTGAGTCACAGCACAGAGAAGACAGACCTCCTCCTTAATTTAGCTCTCAGTCAAGTGACAATGGCACTCCATAGGTTTCTACCAGCCGTGATGTAAGAGGGCTTTCAGTTACACAGCTGGCCCGTCAGTGAGAGTTCCCCATCATGTGAGAAATGAGCGGCACGTCCACTCGGCAAACAAGACACAAGATCTGCAGCTTGACCTGCTAAGAATCAGTTCAGTGGCTAAAAGCACAGAGGGCAGAACAACCATATTAGATCCTCGTCTGCCTTGTGCTGTGTTCCGTTACTTGCATCTCCGTTTAATGATGGCCATAAAAGGCAGTGGATCACTGGCCCAGATAGAGGACAAAGAAAGACTCGGATTGCTCTGGGTAGAGTAACAGGTTTAGGCTGGTGCATATTCCAAAAAAGTTTTATTTCAATGGGCTACATAGAAGAGATGTATAATTAATTACATATTAACAACAATATGATTATAGCTGGTGTAATTTATTTACTAAAAAAGTATCCCAAACTTGTTTGGCAACCATTTTTAGAAGTTTAATCATGTATCATGGTGGCTGCCACTGATCTTTGTGAGATCTAGTCATCCACGCTCCATTCCAGTTGATGGAAGATTGTTATTCTTCCTCAGCTAACATTTTATAGGCAAATAGCCAAGCATTTATGGAGCAAAGTGTAAAGCCTTGAACACAGCAAACTGATGCACTGTAAAAAAATAAAATAAATCTTGCTGCCTTCAATTTTTTAGTTGCATCAAATGAACTTTTCTAGTCATCTCAATTTACTCCAATCAAACTGGCAAAAAATATTACGTTTAAACTTTTGGAAAACTTAAGAATAAACGTATAATAAAGTATACATTTTGTATAACTTAAAAAATGTAATTGAAACCTGATTAGCTTATTAAATCAAGTTAAAGTAACAAAAAAAATTGTTGTCTTGACATTTGGACATTACAGTCGTCCATCATTAATCGTGGGAGTTACGTTCTAAAAATAACCCGCGATAGGCGAAATCCGTGAAGTAGTCAGCTTGATTTTTTACAATTATTATAGATGTTTTAAGGCTCTAAAACCCCTCACTGCATACTTTATACACTTTTCTCAGACAGGCATTACATTTTTACACTTTTCTCTCTTGTTTAGTAACTCTCAAAGTTCAAACATTCGTAAAAAAATAAGTCCAGTATTATAGAATGAAGCCAAAGATCAAAACCTGTTGTCAGGCGCAAACATTCAACGCTGTCAGCAAAAGGTTCGTAAAGCTTTTTAGCTTTTGTGTGGATAATGTTGGCATCCAGCGTAATTTTCTTTTTCCTGAAGTCACTGATCTACAAAGTTAAATCGGACTCCATCCTCAAGGGGGGTCGCACAACGGATGCGCCGCGCACATGACAGTTGGAAGTAACATACACATTCGCATGTTATTTAAAATTCAATTATTCAGATGGCGCTCTGTGGCGTGGCAGAAATATGAACAGTGTCCTGAGTCATATCTGGGCACCGCAGACACCTGCCAACTTAAACCTATGTTTACAATTCTAAAATGCTTGGCGCAGCGCATCTGGTGTGAGACCCCCTTTACGATTGTCTTGCTGCAGACAGTTACAACCCTTTTTGCTGCGTTGTTGAAACTCACACTCCTAGCGATCGAAGATTTATGCTAATTTGGCAAGCTGAAAGCATTCTGTACTGTACAGGAGACACAGAGAAGATTGATTGACAATGGTGTATAGCCAAACAGGATGCAGAACACAATGTGCTGTAAAAAAAAAAGAAAAATGAAAAAAGAAAAAAAAAGCATATCAAATTGCACAAAAATAAATCTGCAAAACTGCGAGGCTGCGAAAGGTAAACCGTGTTATAGTGAGGAACCACTTTACATTTTTTACAGTCTGCCAAAGAACTAGCACAAACAAAACCCAACTGTATTACAGGCTAGCGTCTGCAACGTCTGGTCCCATTTGGACCAAAAACTGCACGTGAACACACCAAACAGATGACAGCCGACTGAAACAAGAGTTTGTGTTCTGCGTCTGCATGAGAGGACGTATCTTTCTTGTGATGTTTTTTTTTTTGGTTAACGATAAACAAAGTCACGTTTAGTACTATTTTCACAGTATGTCTCGCTCACCACAGAGAGATTCACTCACGCAAATATCTAGCAATCCATATCATTTGCAAATATTTGAGAAATGCAACAAAATTACAAGCGGCTTTTGGTTTCCCTCTTGATTTGAATCAATTGCTTGGCTTCATCACTTCAGTTTTTGTTGAATAACCAATCAGACACTCTCGTCAGTCAACGGCGATTCTACATGCTAAATCAGGCTAACTCTTCCTCTGAGTCATCATTGAACTTTTCTATGGAAGCCTGAGTTACTATTATTTGTGGTGATAGTGCACTAGTGAGTAGAACGTGTTAAATGTCAGCAAACGGGAACAGAACAGGAAACTTAGGATAAACAGAACATAGTCCACACTCTTTAACTAAAATCAGGCTATAGATTAAAAGAATGAGAAAGGTAGGATATGAACTCTTAATTTAGTAGTGGTGCAATGGTGTGGATAATATTTTTAGGCATAATTTGAGCCTACAACGGCACTTCTACATGCTGAATCAGGCCAAATCTTCCTCTGAGTCATCATTCAACTTTTCTGTGTAAGCCTGAGTAACTATTGTTTGCTGTGATAGTGCACTAGTGAGTAGAATGTGTTGAATGTCAGCGAACAGGAACAGAACAGGAAACTGAGGATAAACAGAACAAAGTCCAATCTCTCTAACTAAAACCAGGCTATAGATTAAAAGAATGACAAGGGTAGAGTCAGAACTCTGAATTTAGTAGTGGTGCAATGATGTGGATGACATATTTAGGCATAATTTAGGCCTATTAATTAAATATTCGTCTCTTTAAGACCCTTAAATAACAAAGTTCATGATGTTGAGTTGACTATGCTCAAGCAGTCTCTAGAATCTCCAGATCTCATTATTAACTCTGTGCCAACTGAATCATACCAACAAGTCTATAAGAACACTAGTTTCATCCATTTAGCTATTGATCAAAAGTGACAATTACCTCATTTACGAAGTATATTTACGAAGTATAACGAAGTTGATATTTAGCCGCACCATACTGGTGTTTCATAACATCTAGTTTTTATGAGGTGAGTTGTTAGCCCAACGCTCAACCCCCAATCTGTAGGACCAGGGCATACACACATACACTACGGACAATTTAGCTTACCCAATTTACCTACAGCACATGTGTTTGGACTGTGGGGGAAGCCAGAGCACCCAGAGGAAACCCATGTGAACACGGGGAGAACATGCAAACTCCACATAGAAATGCCAACTGACCCAGCTGGGGCTGGATCCAGCGACCTTTTTGCTGTGTGGCGACAGCGCTACCCACTGCGCCACCGTGTCGCCCATTTACCTAGCTTACTCTCAATAGGCATCTAAAGCACAGTATTTGTGATGCTCCCTGAAAGGGATAGTACACCCAAAACTTACAATTCTGTCATCCTTTACTCATGCTTTACTTGTTCTAAACTTGCTTGACTTTCTTTCTTCAGTCAAACACAAAGAACAATATTTTGAAGAAAACCAGTAGCCATTGACTTCCATAGCAGTTGTTTTTTCTACTAAGTATATCAATGGCTACCACAAAATGTCTTCTTTTTTGTTTAACAGAATAAAGAAACTCACTACTCTCAGAAACTCTAGGACTTGGAACCACTTGAGGGTGAGTATAATGAGTACATTTTCATTTTTGGATAAACTACCCCTTTAAAATGTCGCCAAAATGCAATCTCTCTGGATATAATTGAGCTTTTCCACTGGAAGTGTGCATTTTATGACTAAAAAAGCTGTCAAAGTAAACAGTACATCAGATAAAGCAAGACAATGTGCTTTCTTACGGTGTGAGAATGCATTATAAATGGAACAGACACTTGTTGGCCCAACACAATCTTCACGTAAGGGTGGACAACAGCTGTAAATCTCTCAGGAAGAAGAACAATAACACAGGGGAAAGAGGTGTCAGCACTGGCCATCCTCCAGCAACACTGTAGAGTTTTATCAGAACTAACAGAACGCTAATGCAGAATCCAAATACGGGACGGTCTATTTCTGACCAATGGGTAGGAAATGCTCAGCTGGGCCAAGATGGAGACGCTATTCTTCTATCTGAATGTGTTGAGCCGAAGTATAACATGTGATGAAAACACTTCCTGAGAACATCTTCAGGGTCAAAGGAAATTTAAAAAAGTGTTTTTGTGGCCTGCCACATTACACACTGCAAAAATGATCTGTGATTCATGTTTTTTTCCCACTTATTTATGCTTTTGAATTGCATTATGGGACCTTAATCCTCCAAAATATTTTGATGTTAACAAAATTTTCTTTTATTACAATTTTTTATAAAACCCCAATTCAAAAGCTGGCACAGTATGGAAAGCATAAATAAAAAAAAGGAAAGTAGTGATTTCTAAATTTACTTTGACTTGTATTTCACTGCAGACAATACAACAAACATTATTTAATGTGTTCCTCATGATTTTATTATTTTTTAATAAACACGTATTTTAATTTAGCTTTTTGCAACCCATTTCAAAAAAAGTTGGAACAGTAAACCATTTACCACTTGGTAATGTTGTAATTCTTTTTCACAACACTTATTATACGTTTAGGGACTGAAGACACTAAGTGATGAAGTGTTTTAGGTATAGTTTTGTCCCATTCATCCTGCAGGTGGGTAACGTTGTACGTTGTCTTCAGTGTCACATTTTGCGCTTCAAAATGCACCACACAATCTCTATTGGAGACAGGTCAGGACTTCAGGCAGGCCAGTTAAGTACCTATATCCTCTTCTTCCGCAGCCAGTACTTTGTAATGTGTGCAGAATGTGGTTTTGCATTGTCTATGCATGGAAAAGTAGGCAGCGTAATGTGCTCCAAAATCTCTACGTACTTTTCAGCATTAATGGTGCCATGCCAGAAGTGCAAGTTACCTTTGCCAAAGGCACTGATACAATCCCATAACATGACAGACCCTGGCTTTTGGACTTGTTGCTGGTAACAGTCTGGATGATCCTTTTCTTCTTTTGTCTGGAGCAAACAGCGTCCATTTCTCCCAAAGAATACCTGAAATACTGATTCATCGGACCACAGTGCACGTTTCCACTGTGTGATGGTCCATCCCAGATGCCTCCCAGAGTAGTCGTTTTGTTTTCCATACTGTCCCATTTTTTTCTGATTTGGGGTTGTAGTTTAAAGTGATGTATTGTCTGGGTTGGTGTTGTAAATTACGATACAAAAACCTGGTAAAAACATGGCAGTACATTTTCTGTTATTTTACAAACTTAGTTCTCTATATGTTATTTCTTAAACAATATCTGGTCTAAAACCACTAAAATGTCAATTAAAGTCACTCTGTTAAAATTTTTCGAGATCAAAAGTAGACAGAGCAGAGATCAACATCCCATAATGCAATTCACAACCGTAAATAAACAGAAAACACCTGTGAATCACAAAATACGGATATTATTTACAGTACAGCAAGAGCTAAGGATTCTAAATGACCCTGAGGTGACACAGTGTTCACATTACCGATATGAAGTTTTCTAAATTCAGGATATTTCATATGGTCAGTTACGCAATACCGCACATATGGTTCACTTTAGGGACAGATATTTTTAGTTAGTCAGCTGGGATGCTTATAATTTGGTGGGTGGAGGGCGAGTAATGTGGAAATTCTCGAAAAATGCCAAACGAACAACATGACAGCATCATAATTTCATGACCTCTAATTTACTGACTTGATGACAACTCATGCATGTCAGAAATGCAGAGGAAAAGTCTTCAATCTGGTGTGAGTAGAACGAGTCAATTACTTATTACAGCGTCTCATACAGCTGGATCTGTCGGATTCTTCGGTATTGCGCTCCTCTAGGGAGATTTCCTCATTTGAGATGAATTTTCGGCTTTCTTCTTTTCCGAAAGCGTTTCAATTGAAAACACATATTTCGATCCTAACAACACAAACATGCAGTCCTCAGAGAGTTGAGTGATGTTCAACTCTAAACATTTTGCTTTCTGTTAGTATTCCCAAAACAGCAGTGGGGGAAACACTTTAGTAGACATCCCTGGAACTTCCCAGAAGTGTCCGGAATATGGCAATGAATTCTACTCATGCGTAAAAAAAAATATATCTATAACTCAGACAAGTGGTGACAAACAAACAAAAGGTCAGCTAAGGTCTACTGTCAATTTTACTTATTTTTCTACCTACACATGCATACAAATAGGGGGTTTGTCCAGTAAGTGGAGCTCAACCTGATGTTAAAGGGATAGTTCACGCAAAAATTAAGATTTAGTTACTATTTACTCGCCCTTAAGTGGTTTAAAACCTTCATGAGTTTGTTTCTTCAGTTGAAACACTTAAGAAGATATTCTGAAGATGTAAGCATTGACTTCAATACTAAACAAATACTGCAGAGATTTCATTAACATTTTATTTGATATTTCAACATTCCTAATCCACCATTTACCCTACAGTTCTGAATCAAATGGCAAAAAGTATTACATTTGAATTAGTACAATTTTGTGCACATACTTTAAAAGAAAAAGTCTTTACATGTGCTCAATATTTGATTGAATTTACAGCAAATGTAATCTAGATTGTGATATACTGTCGTTATCAGGATATGAGATGATTTATATCGTGATATGAGGGTTTTGTCATACCGCCCAGCCCTATAGCCATGTGGCTGTCATGGTGTTTGAAGTGCTATTTCCCGGGTTGTCATGGTGTTCATGACAGTTCAGGAGTTTTGACAGTTTTTAGCATGTTTAACATGTGGTTGCCATGTTATTAAGGCATTCAGAGCGACAAGACACAATTTAGCTTGTCATGTTTAGCTTGATTTATGCTTGTCATGATGCTGTTTTTAACGTCACTGGGGTTTTGTTTTCTTAGTGATTGCTAATGTGTTGTTTTTTAATAAAACTAATAAAATGTGGTTGTTTAGGTGTTTTATAGTGTTGTCTCAGAAATAATGGTACACAAGTGGTCACTGGGGCGGTTTATTTTCAAAAGGTACTTCCTTGTACCTAAAAGGTCCATATTAGTACCGTAAAGCTACATAAAAATTTTCCAAAAGGTATGTGCAACTAAAAGAGTAGCTTGTAGCATGTTACTACTGTTAGTGGATGCAATGAGTGTTTACAATACATTGCTATGTGATTGAGTAGTTTTTTTTATCATATTGCTATGAAAATAGTTTAGCATGTTGGTTAAACAAACCATTTTTGATAACAATTCATTTTAACTAACAATTCACACTATTAACTGGCTTATTGTTTGCCTATTTTTAAGATATTAATCATTTATTAGCATCTATAAAACATGATCTTGTTTTACATCCCTAAACCTACCCAATACCTAAACGCAACTACTACCTTACTAACTATTAATAAGCACCGAATTAGTACTTTATTGAGCCAAAAGCCTTAGTTAATGTTTAACTAACAGAATGAATTGTAGTTTTTTTTGTATTTCGTCAATGAAAACAGATATATCCGCACCTGTACGATCACTCGCAAAAGGATTTTAAAGATTCTGATCACACTGAACGAGAAGCCCACCTCATTATTCCAACATCTTATCTGACGGCAGACACTGAATTAGGAGAACGTTTTTTTTAAATCAAAGTACACTGTAAGCCAATCAAAAGGGTATTGCCACCCACTTTTGGATTGAGAACCACCTGCTGAGAAAACCTTCTAAATGAAAGTTTGAAGCATCCAACCAGCAACGGAGAAAAAGGTCTATAAAGTAGGATCATTTTCTACCTCCCTAATCCTACCCAATACCAACCTTATTCACTTTAAATATGTAGACAGTTGGTAATTTATTGAGCTAATAGATTTAGTTAAATGCTTATTAATAGCATGGATTGTACAATCAAATAAAAGGGTCATACTTTATCTAAAGATGCAATTCACTTGTTTACTTTACCAATTAATAGTTAGCGGTTGGGTTTTGGTATTGCACTGTAAAAAATGATTAGTCAGTTATTTTACGTATATTCAACTAAACCTGTTGCTTTAAAATGATTAGTTGACTTTACATAAAGTGAGTACACCTATTGACCTGAAATTGATAAGTAAATTAACTGTGGATAATTATAAAAACGAAGTTACATCAACTTCGGATGAGATGTAAAACCGAGGTCCTGACTTTCTGTGGTAATTAAAATCCCAAAGAGTAGAGGTGTAAATTCCTGGCCAAATTCCCTCCATTGGCCTTTAACCATCATGGCCTCCCAATCATTCCCATCCACCGAACTGGCTCTATCACTGTCTCTCCACTCCACCTATAGCTGGTGTGGGGTGAGTGCACTGGCGCCGTTGTCCTGTGGCTGCCATCACATCATCCAAGTGGATGCTGCACACTGGTGGTGGCGTGGAGAGACCCCCTTCATGCTTGTGAAGCTTTGGATGTATGGCCATACACAATAAATACGCTATATAAATACACACATATAAATTGCACATTACACATTACATTAACTTCACAAATCCAAGTTACAACAGGTTTACTCACTTTTTTAGGTAAAGTTAATAATCACTTTTTACAGTGTGGGTATAGGATTAGAGATGCAGAATAAAATCACGCACAATACTGTATGTATTTAATAATTACCAATAAACAGCCACTAGTTAATAATGAGAATTGGTACCTAAACTAAAATGTTAACAAATAAAGTGCTACCAAATTTTGTATGAAAACTTTTATCAGGAACAAAATATTTTTATTCTTGTTTTTTAGGCTTTTTTTAAGTCTTGTTTCTAGTCCAAATATCTAAAAAATCTAAAATTAAGAAGCATTTTCTAGACGAGCAGAAAAAAATGTCTTGTTTTAAGAAATAAGAAGTCAAAATGAAGTGAGTTTTTCTTTAAAACAAGATAAATTATCTGACAATATGGTAAAAAAAAAAGTGTTCTTACGTCAAAAGGGACAACAAGATTATTTTGCTTACCCCATTGTCAGATTATTTTGCTTGTTTTAAAGAAAAACTCACTTAATTTTGCCATTTTATTTCTTAAACAAGACTATATTTGTTGCTTGTCTAAAAAAAAAAACTGCTTATTGTTTTAGGAACTTTTACATATTTGAACTAGAAATGATAAAAAAAAAAATTAAGAAACACAAAACATCCATTCACGTGATCCATGCGTCACTACCATTAAATGTTTCTTCAATCGCCATACTGCATGCAAACAAGTAAACATTAGCCAAGGACATCAATATTTTTGAACTTCACAAGCCAAACAACAAACAGCAGTTCCAGGGTGCTTTGACTGGCCGAGTATATAAACACCTTTGTCCCAGGACTCGGACCGAGGCACAATAAAGGTCTACGTCACGCTGCAGACCCCCGCCTGGGAGCACAGCGATAGTGAAGTGGGCACAGGTGTTTCCTCTGCTTTTCACAGTCTTTCTCCGCCCACATTCCCCTCCCTCCAATCAGCTCTCTTCCCTGTGTTTATGTTTTGAACACCAGCTCCACGATGCAGGCGGGACGGTCACGTGAGTCTGCCATTCTTCAGTCTCAGGAAAGAAAAAAAAAATGGGCCTGCTTCTGAATAAAGGGAGGGTTTCCTTTATTCTCAACACAATGGCGGTTCATTACACAGGACTTAAGGACTTACTTTTTTACTATAGATGTCGCACTGACGCTGATGACAGGTTGCACAGGAATACCGTATTACACTCTATCATGCAAAACTATATTACGTGGCAGTAGTAGCAGAGGTATAGGCAGACATCTGAAAAACAATACAATGATATGTTCAAATAGTAACAATTTTAAAATGGCTTTAGCTTAAATATAATTTTGCATGACTTTATTGAGAACAAAAATGGATCACTTACTTAAAAAATAAAAAGTTGATAAACGTGAAATAATATAATATAAAAAAATATAACATAATGACATAACATATAACATAATATATAAAATACGGTATAGAAAAAAAGATTTTTGAGAAATGGAAATCAGCAATTTAAATTAACAAAAAAAATCTTTGATATTTTATGACAAAGACAAAAATATGCATATAAAATGACCTGAATTTCAATGTCTGGATAATACATTTAATAAGTATTAATAATAATAAGTTTAAAGCCCTTCTTTTCAGTTTTCCTCAACTCAAAGTACAATTCAAAACACAGAATAACATAATGTACTTCTGCATTAAAAGTACTTACTGATAAGTGTTTATTCATGCAAGAAAACTGCATTACCAAAAGTAATAATTCCTGGTAATTAAAAATAAAACTACATATACTCTAGTATATGACAATAATAAATAAACTAAAAATATGTGTAAATATGTTCTGACAAATATAAAGATATAATAAAAAAGATGTAACTGTGTTAAAAATATAAATGTAATCATAAAATATTTATTATATGCTAAAGCAGCAAGAATACTTGATCAATAATCATTATGTTTAGTTTTTAAATACAACCTACCCTATTCAGATCAGCTTGTAAATTCAGTGAATCATTTACTGGAGACTCTGAATCACATCACATTATTGAGTTGAGAACGGATGTGGTCAGATAAGTTCAATTCACAAATCAACTGCTCAATGCAATTTGTTATCCAATTAAACAAGTCGACTGATCAAATTTTGCTCATTCACCAATTAAACACCACTATAGCGTCTCTGAGCAATGTTTCTCGCCTTTAAAATAACTATTGATTCAGCTTCATTTAGGAAATGTAGTGCAGTAAAAAGCACAATATTTGGCTTGGAATGTATTGAAGGGAATGTAAAACGTTCCTATAGGATACTCTGATAACGTTTAGATACTTAAAAAAATAAGTACAGTAGTGAGGTAAAAATACTGCTAGTGTCCACCAGAGTTTTTTGATACTTTATTTGTTTATTTTTTCTGTTTTGTGGCTTTATTATGAAATGTTTTGCTATTCGGCTTTATTGTTTTGTTCGATTTGTTTCTCTTTAGCATTGTGCTTGTTTAGTTTGGTCCAGTTTTGCCATTTCACTTTCACTGTAGTGGAGGTAGAGAAGTTCATTTGTTTTGTTACAACTTGTTGTTTTGTTCTTTTTGTTTCATTTTTTTAAATAGAATTATTAAAGATTTATTTCTGTTTTATAGTATACAAGTATATTTTTTATTGATATTGGGATACAACAGACTTTAAAAAATATATCTGTTAATTAACTGTTTCTGTATATCTGACATTTTTTCAGTTTATTTATGGTCGTGAATTGCATTATGGGACCTTGATCTCTGCTTTGTTGACTTTTGATGTTGAATATTCATCAACAACATTTTAACAAAGTGACTTTTTTTTATTGACATTTTAGTAGTTTGAAATAATACAATGTAAAAGAAATAATATATAGAGAAATAAGTCTGTAATAACAGAAAATGTACTGGCAGTTTATTACTGTAATATACAATACTAACCCAGACAATATATCACTTTAAACTGTTAAAAATGTTCACAAAAGTCACTTTTCCAATGGTTAAAAGTAGTTGGAAGAAAGATCAAGGACCCGTAATGCAATTCAATAGTATAAATAAACGGGGAAAAATCAAATAATAAAAACATTCATTCATTCATTCATTCATTCATTCATTCATTTTCTTTTTGGCTTAGTCCTTTTATTAATCAGGGGTCGCCACAGCGGAATGAACCTCCAACTCATCCAGCATATGTTTTACGCAGTGGATACCCTTCCAGCTCATCAGTGGGAAACACCCATACAAACTCATTCACACACATACACTACAGACAATTGACCTATAGCCCATGCCTTTGGACTTGTGCGGGAAACCGGAGCACCAGGAGGAAACCCACGCCAACACGGGGAGAACATGCAAACTCCACACAGAAATGCCAACTGATTCAGCCGAGGCTCAAACCAGCGACCTTCTTGCTGTGAGGCGACATTGCTACCCACTGTGCCAAAACAAGAATCACAAAATACAAAAAACTGCTAATTTACAGATTTTTTTTACAGTGTAGGACAGTATTTAACAGTTGGAGAAAAGAGGGGGGGGTGGGATTGAAAAAAGATCCGCAAGCTGGGACTCGAACTCAGGACGCCTAAAGCACAGTTACGCTACATATCTGTAGGATGCCCACGATGTTATCGCCTTTGTTGTTTTTACTTTGCTTCCATCTGTGGTTTTTAATTTGCAGTTCTGCTTAATTGGTTCTGTTTGTGATTCACTTATCATGCATCTGGTCAACTTTATTTGGTGTCAAATGCATTAAGGGATAACAACACGTTCTCCCGGGTCTGCTCGTTAAAAATGGAGGGAAGGATAGAGGCATGGCCAGCAGTGAGCGAGCCAACATAATTGGTGACCACTTAACCACAAATCAGAGGCAATAATGTTCACAGAGGCACTAATGTACTGAGTGCAGGAAGACCAACTCCCAAGGGGAATAAATACACTAAGTAAAGGCATCAAACATTCTTCAACAGAAAAGAAGTCAAAAAGTATGTCACGGCTAGTTAATTGGCTTTAGCGGACGCTGTTGAAAGTGACTCAAGGTTAGAAAACTGCACTAAAAGGCTGAAAATGGGGCTTAGTGTTTGCTCTGGAAAAATTCGTACTGCATTAACTGCATAGCTACCATTATTTATCAACATTTGGTTGTGGTAGTGGTATTTAATGTCTTTTGGGGAATCTTTGTAAAGTGTTTTTTTAAAGAAACCCAAAGTATTTGCATTTCAAAAATGCAAAAAAAAACTTTTTGCTGTTTGTTCAAACTACTTATTATTTACAATTAGTTGAAACAACACCATTCTTAAGTTGTTTTTGGGAAAGCCTAATTGTTTTATGTTGAATCCACTTAAATTTGTAAAAACAATTAAGTTAACTTAATCGATTTGTGTTGGAACAACCTGAATGAAATGTGTGGAACCCAACCTTTTTTACAGTGTGCAAGCATACACACTCACTGTAAAAAAAGCTGGGCTCCACACAATCGATTTGTGTTGTCTCACTATGAAGAAATGCAGTTCACTTTTTAGTTTTTACTAATTCAAGTAGATTGAACATAAAACAATCAAAATGTGCTATGTTATATAATTACTGGATTAATTATTTTACAATTATGTCCAAGGTGTTCCAGGTAAATAAAGACCCATCTACTGATGTAGCCATTTTTGTGGTACCAAAGATTTGGTCCCAGTTTAATTCTAACCAACTTTATATTTTAGGCTTGACCTCATTATTAGCTAGGCACCTTATACTACTCCACTGAAAAACTTGGATGGATGGATGGATGGACGGATGGATGGACGGACGGACGGACGGACGGACGGACGGATTTATATGGCACTTGCAATTTATCATTCTGTAACAAAATGTTGTCAAAGTTCCACTCAACAGAAAGCAACCAAAAGTCTGACTAAGCAGCTTATCTAAATATTTACGGCCACTGAAACAGTTGACAATGTTGCCGAAGTGCTTCTTGAATACATATAATTAACCTAGTTTAGTATAAGAATGTTTTAACCCCCCAACCTCTTGTTTTAGCTTCATTTTGGGGGATTTAATTAGCAGGCTAATCAAGACCCTCTCAAACCCTTGTGACTTCCCATCACAATCTATAACCTTCATGACCAACTGAAACCCTTAATTACCTGCCCTCAGCCAGAAACCTGAATAACCAGGAATTGTCTGGGCAGAATCAGCAGTTTTTTCCCCCTATTCCCCATGAATGATGCTAGCCAAATTGGTCCCCTAGTGAGAATGAGACATTACAGGGCACACCAGACAATCCAGAGCACTCCAGTTGTTGAGCCTAAGTCCTTTTTTTTGTTTGTGTGCATCTTTATTTTGTTAAATGCCAGGATCTCATTGGCTGGTTTTGAAACTGTGGGACTATATGGGCCTTTTGTTAGTAGGTTTGCCTTTGGTAGCTGTCTGAGATGAACAGAGACAGCAGGAAATAACAAAGCTCTCGGAGTATGGCTCAGCTCACTGGTCCTTTGTTTCATTATGCGTCGCCTGCCCTCGGCCAGGAACTGCAGATACTAATCAATTCAAGGGGCCACGTAGCTCTCTGTGTGCACTGTACACTGTCACACGTTTCCTTTTCATATTTTATTTGTCAAAACAAGTCTCCATTAAATCAGCAGCCAGATATTCAGGCAATCTCATGATTATCTTGGAAAAAAAAGGGAGAAAATTTCTGTTGCACAAATTGAGTTGAACAAACTCAGGGTTGCAGAGTACGTTTCGGGTTTGACAAAACCAAACAAATCCAACATCAGGTTCCGTACACTACAGTCCCTGACAAACGTCTTGCCGCCTATCAAAGTTTAAGGAACAACAAATAATAACTTGACTTCTAGTTGATAATTTAGTATCAGAAGTGGCTTATATGAAAGGCAAAGGCCTCTAGATTACACTTATTTTACCAAAATAAAATATGATCATGCCTTGATTTTTAATTATTTAATTAGGACAGTAAGTTCTGACTTTGCTTAGACAAAAGTCTTGTCGCTTAACAGAAATAACGTACAGTATAGAATATAAAGTCATGGTGCAGTGGAAAAAGAATGAATATTGTGTATGACTCCCATGAGCTTGGAGGACTGCATCCATACATCTGTAAAATGACTCAAATAACTTATTAATAAAGTCATCTAGAATGGCAAAGAAAGCGTTCTTGCAGGACTCCCAGAGTTCATTAAAATTCTTTGGATTCATCTTCAATGCCTCCTCCTTCATCTTACCCCAGACATGCTCAATAATGTTCATGTATGGTGACTGGGCTGGCCAATCCTTGAGCACCTTGACCTTCTTTGCTTTCAGGAAATTTGATGTGGAGGTTGAAGTATGAGATGGAGCGCTATCCTGCTGAAGAATTTACCCTCTCCTGTGGTTTGTAATGTAATGGGCTGCACAAATGTCATGATACTTCAGGATGTTGATGTTGCCATCCACTCTGCAGATCTCTCGCACGCACCATATTGAATGTAACCCCAAACCATGATTTTTCCTTCACCAAACTTGACTGATTTCTGTGAGAATCTTGAGTCCATGCGGGTTCCAGTAGGTCTTCTGCATGGTGACAAAACCCAATCAAAACCAACCCACATTCTTGAGTCAAAACGCTCAAGAATTTGCTCAAACTAAATGCGAACGCACCCTCTATGTAATTTTTCTCACAGCTGATTGGTCCAGTTTGGGTTTGTGATCTTTAAACCACAATAAAAAATTCTTCGGAGCAGGTTCAAGTATCAGTCAAGTATCCCAAGTTACCATGACAACAAAACCCAATTAAAGCCAACCCACCTTCTCAAGCCCAAAAATTCAAGAATTTGCTCAAACTAAATACTTAAAAACCCTACATGTCATTTGTTTTTTCACAGCTGATTGGTCCAGTTTGGGTTTGTGGTCTTTAAACCACAATAAAACATTCTTCGGAGCAGGTTAGTCATGTAGCCCAAGTTACCACAGCGACAAAACCCAATCAAAGCCAACCCACCTTCTCGAGCCCAAAAATTCAAGAGTTTGCTCAAACTAAATGCGAACCCACCCTATATGTCATCTTTCTTACAGCTGATAGGTCCAGTTTGGGTTTATGATCTCTATACCACAATAAAACCTTCTTCAACGCAGGTTAGTCATGTAGCGCAAGTTACCATGGCAACAAAACCCAATCAAAACCAGCCCATCTTCTTGAGCTTCTTGAGTCATGTTTCTCACAGCTGATTGGTCCAGTTTGGATTAGTGATCTCTAAACCACAATAGCTTTGTGCAACGGGTCTCAAGTCTACACTTCCCTTCTACACACAGTGGGGCAAAGCTAACCATCTGACTAGCTCTTGGTGATGCTTTTCCTTTGACTTGATTCCATGTGTTGATTACTCATGAAAAGATCTTCCTGACATCCAAAATCTGGACGCACGCTGGGATTTGGGAATGCTTTGTTTTCCTTTTCCCCTTTGTTTTACAAACACTGTCTAAAGGAAAATAATGTGAGACGTGAGCTTCGGCCATTCGCGCATTCGCCCCTGGTGACACAACCGGAAACCAATAAAGCAAAGTGGTGTGGGAGAAATCATCAATCATTCAAATCACTTCAAATCCATAACTCTAAGTGTGTACATTCTCTGTCTGAAAAAATATATACAGCATGAAAGAGGATAATAATTTTGACCTTAAAATGGTTTAAACAAAAATTTTAAACTGCTTTTATTCTAGCCGAAATAAAACAAATAAGACTTTCTCCAGAAGAAAAAATATTATAGGAAATACTGTGAAAAATTCCTTGCTCTGTTAAACATAATTTGGGAAATATTTGAAAAAGAAATTCACAGGAGGGCTAATAATTCTGACTTATATAACTGTATATAAACGATATTCAAGCTCTGAAAGCTGCTGTTAGATAGACAACAGATGACGAACCGAACGACAACTATTTACACATTTTCCGAATACTTTATGCGTCCTTCCCGGAAGTATGAAGCACATTCCAGATTACAACAGGGATTTGGAGGAAAGGGAAGAGCAGTTCAAAAAGTCAGAGCAACAGATGAGATAGATGACACGAATGGTTACGATCCCCTCGTTCGTGGGAGGTCACATTCCTTCATTATAGGATGTCGGGCTCCGAGCAGGAATTTTTTATTTCATCAGCGCATAGCTCATGGCTCGCTCAAAATAAAGCCCAGATGCCATCATTAAAACGTTCTGTTAGTTATCACAGAACGTTTCGCAGAACAAGTGTAAAGTGCTGTGTCACAAAGTGCATGATTCATTTATCTCCGTCTCTATATAAAGAAATAGGGGGGAAATAATTATATGGAAATATACACTTTTTTTTCTTTTTTCATTAATTTATTTATTTGTTTGTTTGTATGTTTGTTTGTTTATTTGTTTATTTCAGTTAGTTCGTTTTTACAAATTTATACTGTCACAAAAATGTATTTATTTACATATGTACACAGCTAAAATTTTTGTAAAACAAAAATGAGACCACGTTAAAATTTATTTATTCATTGTCTTTTCGGCTTAGTCCCTTTATTAATCTGTGGTCGCCACAGAGGAATGAACCGCCAACTTATCCAGCATATGTTTTACACAGCGGATGCCCTTCTAGCTGCAACCCATCACTGGGAAACATCCATATACACTCATTCACACACATACACTACGGACAATTTAGCTAACCCAATTTACCTGTACCGCATGTCTTTGGACTTGTGGGGGAAACCAGAGCACCCGAAAGAAACCCACACGAACACGTGGAGAACATGCAAACTCCACACAGAAATGCCAACTGACCCAGCTGAGGCTCAAACCACCGACCTTCTTGCTACGCACTGCGCCACCGTGCTGCCCCACGTTAAAATTCTTGTTTTTTTTTTTTTGGGGATTTACTGGATTTATAAGGAATGGGTTTGAAAAAAATGTTAATATTCAGTTGTTTTCAACA
>CAIGQW010053650.1:4387887-4430288 GCA_903798125.1 Danio choprae | reverse complement strand
TAATAATAATAATAATAATAATAATAATAATAATAATAATAATAATAATAATGATGATGATGATGATGATGATGATGATGATGATGATGAGACCATGTGAGAGTTGCAGAGACTTAGCTGCCGACAACTTTAATTTACTTTAATCCGCCTGTGATCTTTGCATTAAATTTGACCTTAATATGACTCCAAGATAAGTAGCGTCATTCTCTATAATTAATAATATTAACTTCTTTTAATCTAATGCAAGCATCTAGTATTTTTGGACAAATTCAAAACAAGAACAAAAAACAAGATGAGTGACTATAAGCACGTACCATTTAAGACATGATGTTTTCAATCAAAACAAACGCTTTATGGGTCCTAATTAATTTTTTAATTACTTTAACAGTTTAAGAGGCAATCAGAGAACATCTGTTTAACACCTACAAGCGATCCAGCCAGTTGTTGTCTATGAGTTGATTGACTCCTGTTTGTTGACATACATAGAGATGACATTTCATCTGTTGTCACTTTTTATTGTGGTCTAAGCATTAAGCAATGACTGAATTGACATAAAACGAGCTGAACCTTCATGTGAGGCAGGGTTAAAAGCAGCACGCAAGCCGAATAGCTGGCGAACTTCCTCCAAGATTGAAAACACCTTTGGAACGAGAGCTGTAAACACGATGGGGGTGTTTTTCTATGCTTTTATACAAGGAACATTCCTCATCTGTGGCTATTTAGTTCGCTGGGGGTTGTTGTGGTAAAGCAAGAATTTCTGCCGTTCGGAAACAGAAAAAAAAAAACTAAAGATCTGGTGGAAATCTGCAAATAATAACAATTTGCATACCAAGACGAAAATCCAAATTGCCTCGCTGGTATGTTAAAAACAATATCCATATAACTACAAAGATGGGACCGAAGCCACTTCATTTCAGTGTGCTGGGGATGTTGGGGACATTTAACCCCAGCAATGCGCTTTTATGAGTTTGTTATTTAACAATCCGTCTAAAATAATTGGCTTAACAAAAGCCACACAGCTAGACTAAACGAATCCTCTCTGGAATCTGCTTTTTTTAATGTTTAAAAGAAAAAACTGTAACGCTATAAAGGATTACAGTCAACAAATAGTAGTGTTCTGTTATTAACATTCACAGTTGCTTGACCGTAAACGTATGCAAGCATCAAAAGACTATATATACAGTTGAAGTCAGAATTATTAGCATCCTGAATCATTAGCCCCCCCATTTTATGTTTGAACCATGCCCAGGCGCAATTGTCCCCCCTCCCCTCCCCCCCTCGACCCGCAATCACATTGCATTTTTTACCTTCCAAGCCCGAGCATGTTTACGTCATCGATGATGCGACTGTTCAGGTTAACAGAAGAGAAGCGATCTTGCTTCGTACAATGGAGATTGCTTTAGTTATATTGTTTTGTATTATTTTAAGTCGTTTGGGATGCAGTGACATGCAGTGAAATCTTTTGCTGAACAGATCCACCACTTTTGACGCTCATAAATGTTCATGTAAGTCATCGTGTTGCACATATTAGGAGGTTTACTTAAGGTGCAGCTGACGTGCAGCGGGGTGTTTGCATCTTTGATAAACTATGACAGTTGAAAAGTAAGAATGATTAATAAATCCATATGAAACAGTCCCTTAAAAGTGACGCCGCATCTTCAGTTTCGCTCTCAGCCTTTGCACTCACACTACAAGTGTACTGCGACAAAGCCCAACCAAACCATGCTCTGGCACACCTCTTCCAACATGGCCAGGGCTGGCCAATTAAACTATGCCTGGGCCCGATTCGGAGCACTGACACTTGTCAAACGAACCAGGAAATGGGGGTCAAACGTGCCTGGGCATGGTTCGGATAGCCTAGTACGAGTTCACCCTTAAAGCTGTGTGGAAGTGGAGGATTTTGAGTTCATAATATTGTAGTGATATTACTGTAAACTCGGTAACTAAATCATTTTGACTAAGGTATGTCTTTAAAAACTGAAAGAGTCCTGCTGACGATACTAACTAACCTGTCATCTGAATAAACATAAACAAAGAACATTGATCACACACTTACCAAAGCCATAGAGACGGGACAATCAACATGAACTGGAACATCAACATGTCTTTTTTTTAAAAGGAGACGAGTGGCAAATCCGGATTTCACCATTTCCAGGTTAGAAAAGCTCTCGGGTAAAAAAAATGTTCCTTACAAACATATTTTTGTCGCATGTTAGCAGACCACTGTAATCCATACGTGGGGAGAGCTGTCCTCTCATCGAGGGGAACTAGAAATAAAACCTTCGTTGCAGCACATTTATAAACGCAACACTGATGACCCATGTCTCCGAACAATTATTCTACTACTTGTTTAAATTACGGTTGGCAACACAGCGTGGCGTCTCTCTGAACACTATAACAGGTAAAAGGAGTCTTCGAAGCTATGTCTTGCATATTAATGAAGTTGCATCTCGTTCACAATAGAGTGCCCTGAATAGTTCGAGCCAAGACTTTCTCATGAATTAATGAACAGATGTGCAGAAAACTCTATGACATCACTTTGTACCGGCCGGTACAGACAGCCAATCTTCACGCTGGTATTTACACAATGATCTGATCGCCGTGACGTAGCTTCAAAATTTCTTTTTAAACCGGAAGAACGAATTTGCTCTAAACAACGCAAAAACAACCAATTTTCACTTTTTAGTGAAATATATGTCTCCTAATAATGTTTTTAGCAACATGGGACATATATATGACTGTCAACATCTCAAAAAATGCGTTTTGGTGTTTCGTGACCCTTTAAGTGCAATTTAAAGGCATATTTAGGCAAGTTAGGGTAATTATGCAAATCATTGTATAAAGATGGTTTTTCCTGTAGACAATCACAAAAAAAATATTGTTTAAGGGGGTTAATAATATAAAAAAAAATTAAAACGGCTTTTATTCCAGCCAAAATAAAACAAAAATAGACTTTCTCCAGAAGAAAAAATATTATAGGAAATACTGTGAATATGTATGAGTGAACAGACTGAGCTGAAACTAGGGGTTCTACACATGTTGCTGAATGCTTCAGAGATGATGCTGTGCAGATGAACTCAAGCCCCGTTTTCTGAGATCCAGCACAGCACTGGCTTGATTCTGGAGGTCGCTGGGAGTTCTGGCACACCCAATGACTAACAAGCAATGACATACATATAGCTCCAGTCTATTTTTATACTGCAAATCGCCCACCCTATGCACTGCACTGTCCCTGCAGTGTTCAAAGGGACGTGAATGTGTTTGATGAATGTTATTCTGGAGCGCTTAATAGAAAAACAACACGTGAGATGAGAAAATGGATTACACTGAAGGCACTGATAACCTTTTGATTTGACAATTTAAACTACACTGTAAAAAAATATCCATAAATGATCAGTTTTCCGTATTTTGTGATTCATTTCTTTCTTTATTTATTTTTTTCCCCCGTTTATTTATGTTTTTGAATTGTATTATGGGACCTTGATCTTTCTACAACTTTTAACCCTGAAAAGTTCAAAAAAGTGACTTTTATGAACATTTTTAATGAATAGTATTTTTTAAATAGTATAAATACGTTTCCAAAGGGCTGCACAGTGGCGCAGTGGGTAGCACGATCGCCTCACAGCAAGAAGGTCACAGGTTCGAGCCTCAGCTGGGTCAGTTGGCATTTCTGTGTGGAGTTTGCATGTTCTCCCCGTGTTTGCGTGGGTTTCCTCCGGGTGCTCCGGTTTCCCCCACAAGTCTAAAGACATGCGGAATAGGTGAATTGGGTAAGCTAAATTGTCCGTAGTGTATGTGTGTCAATGAGTATGTGTGTGGATGTTTCCCAGTGATGGGTTGCAGCTGGAAGGGCATCCGCTGCGTAAAACATATGCTGTATGGCGGTTCATTCCGCTGTGGCGACCCCAGATTAATAAAGGGACTAAGCCGAAAAAAAAAAATGAATGAATGAAAAATACGTTTCCTGGCTGACCAAATCTCATGGCATGTCTAAAACTGAATTTCATTTTCATCATATTACTGTGAGAAAGTGAGACGTTCACTGAAATGTCAGTAACGTCAGTAAGAGTTGACAAATAATCTACTTTATTTGTGTCTCCAAAACATTTTAAGATACAGACTTTTAAAAACTGATATAACAGAGTTGACTAGAAAGTTGGGACAGAGACAAAATTTATTTATCATTCTGAAAATTACAAATAATACAGCAAAATCGAGGTTTCAGGCAAATATGTTTATAACTTAGTAAACACACAAAAAAACGTTTGACTTAATGAATCAAATAATTTGACTTAATTATTTCATAATTGAAGCAGAATGTATGACTCAGGAGGCCGAGACAGTCAAAATTAGAAATAGTGGAAGTTTTAAGTTAATATTTATGAAACGAAATGTCCCAAAATACACAACCAAACATTATTTTTAGAGTTAATGTAATACAATCTGTGTTATTATTCAAAAAGTGTTTCACTAAAGTTTTTGCTTTTGAAAAATAACAGAACGTTTATGAGGACGCAAAATGTACATATACTCCCCAGCCCTACTACAATGCAACTTACTGGACCAAAGATCTTACAAATACCCTATTAGTAGGAAAACTGTCCTCATAATTGTTACCAGTGAGGGAGTGTGTGCTCACATGTGGCTTTTACTAGCGCAGTTTTGGTTTCCGCTTCCAGTTTAAAAAAATGCTACTCTGACCCTTTGACCATGATCACTGGTGCCAGACTTGGTGGTTCCAACATCTACAACAATCTCTCTCTCCAATAAAAAATAAATTAGTGCATCAAATAAACAGAAAAACCCAGTTAATGGCAGGCCGTCCAAGCACGCTGATACACAAAATAAACACTGCTGAAGGACATTCCTGAAACTTTCTGAAGCCACACAGTCTGTATGAATAATGCCTTCTGTATGAATAATGCCTTCAAATAAGAGCCTTCACGTATACAAGAAGTTCTTGAGGAAAAGGGCCTTCATTGTATTTTACCAAATGATGTGACTGTTTAAATCACGGAAACGGAGTAAAATCCGATCCCTGCTGTTTTTGTTAGACGAAACAAATCATTCCCGGAGTGGGAAACAGATCGAGTCCTCTTAGAATTACAAACATAAGTCAGTAATAATTCACAATGATAAAAACAACAGTTAAGGCTGCGGACTGACCCAGATTGTGTAACCTGCTGGCTGACTGGATCCTCAACCACCTGCTAGAAAGATATTTGATTTCACTTTCGCTATTGTCGATTTTATTCTCAGATTTTAGACTAAGATCGCGGCTTCAACTCTCAGCAGGTGAATGTTAACAGCCAATGTGACTTAATGACCCTTCAAGCTGTCAGTAGCAATAATGGTCACATTTCACATGTTTTACAATTGAAGTCAAAATTATTAGCCCTCCTTATTAGCAGTGTTGGACACGTTCCTTTAAAAGAGTAATTAGTTATAGTTACTAGTTGCTTTTCACAAATAGTAACTAAGTTAGTAACCGAGTTACATAATTATAAAAGTAACTAATTACCAATTATTGCTTTACTTTAAAAAAATGTATTTGTCAAATGACTATAAAATAAATAGAAACCATTGTACACTAATCTACACTATTTAATGTTGCTGTGGGACAATGTGAGAGACAGCATGTCCTCAACTATACATCTAGATATTATTTTGTTTAATTCTGTCTGAGTAATAAGTGTTTGCCGTGGAGAAAAATCAAGTTTATTTGTTATGACGTCGTGGTTTCGTCTCCTCCTTTGGTAGCAGAGTTCACGCTATCACCTGCGTACGTAGCCACTAATTTTGTTGCAGCATGTGATGGCATTGAGGTGCTTCATTAGATTAGAATTACTTGTCACCGACGCAGAGAGACTCTTTTTTTACTGGGCATAAGTTGCTCGATACATAAACATTCTTGCCTTTCACCTCAATGAGGGAAAAGTAGCGCTTATATTTCCAGTTTGCGAACGCCACCTTTGAACTTGTTGGATTTTCCATCGTTCTGACTCCTGGTCGTTGGTGTGTGTGACTGACTGTGCATGTGTGTGTGCTTGTGTGAACACCCGCATTACTCTGCCTCTGATTGGCAAATGATGGAAATGTTCTCTATCTAAGCCAATCATCACGTTCTCAGTTACATCACATTCACAGACACACCAATCATCATCACTGGTTGGTTGATGACACACCCCAGAGAAAAAGAGGTTCTACGGCTGAGAGAGACACTGCTCGCATGAAAACCACTTCAGTGTTCTCAATTATAGTAATGCGCATTTTATTGTCAGTAATGGTAGCGGGGTTTTAACGGGGGAAACAGTAATTCATTTGATACTCGTTACTGAAAAAAGTATCGCGTTAACAATGCCGTTCATTTATTACGCCGTTAGTCCCATCACTGCTTAACAGTGAAGCTTGTATTCTTCTTCAAATATTTCCTAAATGATGATTAACAGAGTGAGAACATTTTCACAGTTTTTTCTATAATATTTTTTCTTCAGGGGAAAGTCTGATTTCTTTTAGTTTGGCTGGAATAAAAGCAGTTTTTAATTTTATAAAGGTCAATATTATTAACCCTTGAAAAAAACTTGAAATGTAAAAGTGTTGGTAGTGTGGTTAAATTATGTTTTCAGAAATGTCATTACAGCATTACATATTTATCTAACAATTAACATTTTGTATCTTTTAATCTAACAATTACCACATCTAGTTTTTTTTTTCAGTGCTTGATTAAATTTTTAAGAAAGCTGGAAAACTGAAACCATTGACTTCCATAGTATTTGTTTTTCCTAGCATGTAATTCAATGGTTACAGGTTTTCTTTTAATATTTTCTGTTGTGTTCAACAGAATAAAAAAGCTTGGAACTAGTTGAGGTTGAGCAAACATTAAGTACTTTTTTATTTAGGGGTGAACTATAAAGTAAAAGAAAAAAAAAACTATTTATTCAGATAACCATTTTTATATTTGTCCACATTGCAAACAAGCAGAAACAGTGAAAACATCATTCAAAACAAAGTTGAAAGAAAATTCAAATGTAGTGCATACAATAAAATCCAGTAAAAAAGAACATAAGATATTTTTACATTATTATGTTTTGAAATTTCTTCTGTCAAAACTTTATTAAAGTTTGAGATAAAATAGTTTTACAGAAAGAGAAATCTTACAAAAAGTGCATTAATTAGGCTCTTTGCCTTTTTTTACATGTTAGTATTAGTCTGTTAGTTTAAGGACATCTATAAGCTAGTGTGCTCCAAAACAGTTTGCATTTAGAGGATATAAAGCTGATACAAACATCCAAAGCTTGCCGTTTGAATCAACATTTTTTTGACACCACTTGATTGACCTCATACCGCAAATTCTCATCAAAACTTCTGACTAATCAAATGCTCTCTAGCATCTGACATGCCCCGCCCACTTAAAGATGTTTCTCATTTACTATATATTTAATGCGCTTGATCTCAACCACTCTCACTGGCTACTGGCTGTTTTTTTATTAAAGGGGAGGAGCTACTACATGTCCCGCCTTCTCTTCATGTTTCAGTTGAGATTACATCAAATTTCGCATTTAAAAAAACATTTCAAAGCCCTTAACGGGACCTTTAAGTATAACAAAACATGTGTCAGTCTAGTCTGATCAATACAACATCTGGTAAATACCACTTCATCAAATTTAGTTTTAAAAGAACTATTTGAAAATTCAAGATGAATTTCATGTCATAAAGTGAGGGTAAATATTCAGGTAACAAGACAAAGGCAGATTGGCTATATGAGTACTACAAAAAAGCTATAGTAACTTTTACAATTTTAGCATTAGCAAAGTAACATCAACAACACCGGTACAAACTGAGTCTCTTATCATGCTGAATTACAGAAAATGTCCTCCACAGATAGGATACAAACTTTCAACATCAGATGCGAATATCATAAATATTTACTCATGGAGACGCATTTCTTTGGTTCGCTTACACTCAAATGACTAATAAAAACAAGAAAACAGAGAGAGAGAACAGTCCGTGTTTGGCTCAATGACAAATTGCACTCACAGCATGCAAAAACACACGTGCCAAGTTCTCAAAAATGTCCTCTTTGTATTCACATAGGTTCAAAGATTTTACAGCGCTTCAAAAAAAGCTTCAACTGTAGAGTTCTAAAACGTCACATGGCACATGCATTAAGTACATTTCTTTAAACATCGCACTGTCGACATATTAATCATTTTCCCCCAAATAAATTAATAATTAAAGCATCAGTGTTCATTTCAGTCAACAAAAATAAGGGTGAAAAATATTTGTTGCCTATAGCTTGGCACAGAAACTTTGTGTTAGTACACTGAACAAAATGATTCATAGGATTTACAATTTTTTTTTAAAGGTAAGTGGTTGCAAACAATTTATATAGGCTGAATATAAACAAACAAATTAAATGTAGTAATGTTCAACTTAATGTGTTAACTTAAACCTTTAAAAATGTTAGTAAATCCAATGAACCATTTTTTTCAGTGTAACGTGACTGAAAACTATGAATGTGCGAGCGCTGATCCGCTCATCTAATAAATGAACAGCACATTATATTTGATGAAAAATTAGAAAACTAAAATGATGAAAAGCTAAAACTAAACTAAAAACTCATTCATTTTTCCTTCGCCTTAGTCTCAGATTTATTAGAGGTCACCACAGCGGAATGAACCGCCAACTATTCCAGCATATGTTTTACACAGTATATGTTTCCAGCTGCGACTCAGTACTGTGAAATTAACTAAAAACTAAAAAAAGATAAAAAACTAACCAACATGACTTGGTTAATCTTTTTATTGGTCTTTTGAATGACAAAAGTTAAATATTGCTAGAGGTAAACAGTAATATATCGTCCAACTCAATTACTCAATTAACAAAACATGAAAAATAAATATATAAATACATATATACCAAATGAAGTACATTAGATGTACTTAACCATTACATCAGAGAATAACTGCATACAGATAAAAACAATAATAATGCAACATGAATTTTTGTTATAATCCTCTGCATTGAGCTGTTCATTTGTTGGAAAGTGTGCATTAAGTCACGTTACTGCACAGTAAAAAATGCTGGGTTCCACACAAATGATTTGTGTAGGGACAACATGAAGGAATTAAGTGGATTGAACATAAAACAATTTAGTAAAAAAAACTCAAGAATTGTGTTGCTTCGGCTTATTTTGAATAAGTAGTTTGAACAAACAGCAAACATTTTTTGGACTGTCAAGTTTCTGTTTGTGTTAAGCCGTTTACAATGACGAAATGAACACTGCGGAGCCTCAATAATTATCAATTCATAAATATCTTTTGGGAACTCATGGCATTTAACAACCTTGTTATGAAAAGGTCAAATAATCTCATACTTTAACAACATTATTGACCAATACTTTGTAAATCCAGCCTGATCTCACTAGGAAACAGAACTATTTTATGTACTGTCAGAGAAGTGGTCATTTATACAAATTCATACACTTTCAATCACTAGGATTTGTACATTTTTTGAAACCCCACCCTTAAAGTCATTGGTGGATGAGCAAATTGTACTAAAATGTGTTCATAATAATTCATAGGAATTAACAACTAAATGCAAAAATTACAAATTGTGTTGGTAAATCACATTATTATTATGTTTTGGTAATATTGGTTGCCCCACGAGACTTTTTGATCAGCAGTTTTGTTAAATGTTTTTGTTTTAAAACAATTGACATGTTCAAATTATTCTTAACGAATTAAATTTCATTGTTATTATTATGATGGTATGAGGACAGCAGCATCACCTGTTTTGCCCTTTAAAATACAAGGATGAATCTTATCTTAATTCACCAAAGTAAGCGTATTTCATATTATATATGTGAAATAAATGTAATTTTAATAAATGAATATATTCTGAAAAAAGATATACTAATAAAATGCCATGTTAATGCATAGTATGAAAAAAAGCAACAGTAAAGGCCACCATTTCAGTCCTATGATCTCACATAAAGGTCAAGATTTACAGATTACATCTTAAAGAACAAGAAGTAAACAAACAATCAACCGGACCGCAGACAAACAGTTTGAGACGGAATTTGGTAACTTCTGAACTCAAGAACCAGGACAACTTTAAAGCCATTGCCACAAATATAAACAGCATGTTGTTGTTTTTCAGGCTGAGATAAGCAAATATTTGGACCTGTGTTAAGGTGATTTGTGTCTGTTAACTGGGCAGCAGTGTGAAGAACATTCGATCGGACCAAAAGAACAGCAAAGCACTTCTGCACGCAATTTAGGAAATGGACAGGACATGGGACTGTTTGGAATTCTCCAATTACAGCAAATGAAGGCAACTAGGATAGACCTTTAAGTAAACAATGATTACGCATTTGTTGACCAAAGGAAAGACCAATATAAGAACCACATGAGTTTTCTGAGGATATGGGCAGATGCATTCAAAAAATAAAGATCAAAAACTAATTCATATCCTCCAACAATGTTATATTTGTTCTATTTAGAATGATCGTGGTCAAAAACTGACCAATGGCAAAAACTGAAAATCCATCATCGGGAACGACTGGGAAAAACAATGAGGTAGAATTTACACTATTTGTTTCCATTAAGCTACTTTTAGAAGGCAGCTGTTTATGGATAAATGGCCAGAGTCTGCTTTTGGTTTTCGGTTTTCAGAAAACAGAACAAAAACGACTTCTTACCATCTCCACACCCTGGGGAAATGCCGTGCCATCCCAGTCCTTTTTGGGGAATCGTTGAATGATCTTTCCACATCCTTCACCAGAGCCTAAAATTTATAGAGGAAAAAAAAAAGACATTGAGTATTAACATTTTGACATGGTTAAAGTTCACTAGTAAAGCTTTTTCCACACTGAACAATTTGTCACTAATTCCAGTATTACTTAAATTTTGCAACGTTGTCATGAAATTGTAAAATTGACTAATATTTCAAGAACATTATACCCAACAGTCACAGGACGTCAACATGACGTCAGATTGGCGTTGTACCTCAACATCGTGGGACGTTGCATTTTGGGTGGAAATGGATTTGGATTTTAGTCACTTTCCAACGCAACCTAAAAACATTCAAATATCAACATCTAATGATGTTACAGCTTGATGTTGTGTGGACGTTACTACTATGACGTCTATCAGATATTGGATTTTGGGTGCCATACATGACCAATAAATGTCAGTATTTGACGTCATTATGACGTTGGTTTAAGACATTGGTTGGCTCGACTTAGGATTTTGGTCACTTTCCAACACAAGCTAAAATCAACCAAATATCAATGTCAAATGGACATCAAAATAAGGTTGCCCTTAGACACTGGCTAGACATTGAATGTTGGTCACCTGAAATCATGATTTAAATCTAACCTAATATTAACGTCTTATGACATTGTGTGCCTGCTGGGTAGACTATAACTCTGTAAATCCAGCCGAATCTCTCAAGGAAACAACTTTTACAGAGAAGAAAAGTAAAAGTTTGTCAAAAGCAGCTAATTTTTACAAATTCTTATGATATATTTTGCAAGAAAGTGACTGATTTTTAAAAGGAGGGATGTCCCCAAACCCCACTCCTAAACCCAACCTTCATTGGGGGATTGAGTACTGCGTATCAACTGAGATGTGCCCTTTCAGCAACATTTTGACATGGTTAAACTTTAGTAATTAAGTGACTTTATTATGGTTTTCCTGCACTGAACAATGTCAACAATTCCAGTATTAAGGGCCTGGTATACCTCAAGCAATGTTCTTTTTTGTTCTTCGTTCTAACCACCAATTGTGTAGTACTAACAGACCAATAGTAGCTCAAAGGTGTTTAGAAGCCAAAACAAACTCCCCCAAAAAGTTCGCTTTGGAGAGCTGTTTCAAACTGCCGAAACTCTTTATTCAAGTGTTTAGATAATAAACACTTCAATGAGATGATTCTATAGTCATGTAATTATTAATCATGTTGAACCAATGAAAGCAGTCAAATCTTCTGTTTATGTCTATGGGGATTTCTTGGGTTTCCTCATGTGTGTTTGACGTTTCCGCATGTTAAAGCGCCCTCTGGCTTTCAGAGGACATTTAATACTGATAACACAACCATGCGTCCCTGATAAGATGAACATGACAATCACAGATAGATTTAGATTACAATTTCATTCCGATTGATCATGCAGCCTTAGCAAACTTATAGAACAGTCCCTCCAGGCTTGTACTATTGCTGATATCATCACAAAATCAAGCAAACTCCACAAAATGTTGCTGATCTCACATTTTTTTGAAAATGTTCAGCAATTTCGGGGCCTAGACGTTTTTGATCATCGTGACACACATTCACACAAAGAAATGGCAATAGCTCTTGAGGTCTAAAAGTAATTTAAAAATGGAATAAAGACTGTTGTATGTGGGGTTTTTTATGGCAAATAAACAAAAAATGCTGCAAATTTTTAAAAAAGCAGCACAATCAGTCAGTTTAGGTCACAAATATTTGAAAAAGAAAATTCTGGACGGACTGGTAAAAGACCTCCAAAACAAAACTAGGAAACTTAAAATATCACAACGGAGAACTTCAATTGTAGGACACCTCCAAAACAGCGTTACAATATCACAACAGGGGGACTTCAACCACAGGAGACCTCCAAAACAACATAAGGAACTTTCAAAACATCACAACAGGCAGACTTCAACCATATGGAGCCCTCCAAAACAACATTAGGAACATTTAAAATATCACAACAGGGGGACTTCGACAGCAGCATTTAAATGTTTAAATCTTAATAACAGCACCAACAGATTACGAGGCAAATATGGACAATCCTGTCCATTAAAAATGAAATGTGATTGCAATTCCTAACATGAGCACAGTCACTCCTCATGCATTCCTTTTAACCTTTTTGGCAGCCAAAACCCATCTTTCCTGGCGCAGTTTTTTTCATTGTTGACAAAGAAAGCATTGTGTGTACAGGACCAAGAGGGTTTCATCAATTAGCGTTTACAAGTGTAAACATTGTAATTTGACAATACCGCTCCTTGTGAACACAAATACCCCTGGAGGACAACCAAAAATGGAGAATGTAGTCCATTTAAGGAATGGTGACTAAGTGGTCAAAAAGACCCAAGCTTTCAAGATTTAAACGCAATTTGAAGAGTTCATGTGGGGTAAGACAGACATTATCAAACTAAAACTAATGAAGTGAAAGCAAGATATTCCTCGTGTGTTTATCTGGGGAATACTTCACTTCACTGTCTGACATTTTGATCATATCTGGAAGAGGAAACTGGAAGCTGGAGTAAACACTGGGTCAGGGTATGATGGTGATATCTTTAACGTTTTTTTCATAAGAGTGAGCTTGGAAATACCATTAACAATAGTTATTACAGATAGACAAAACAGGCCAGATGTGTGCTGGACAAAAGGTTTAGCTGGTCTGTCACATTTTTGGACTAAACCACAGATCAAATGACAGACAACTTTATAAAGATATTGCTCTTGGACATGGTTTGTTAACATCTGAAAAAAAGAATTTGATTCTGACTGTTTGGAAAATGTTTGGCAAAATGTTTGTATAATAGGAAAATTGAGTCCTGATGTGAGATGACATTAAATGGATAGTTCACCCAAAAATGAAAATCCAGTCATCATCAATTCCCTCTTAATCCAAATCAGGATAAATTCCATTGCTTTCTGTGGAAATACTTTTTTTGTTGATACAACAGAAGTCACTGGGGTCTGATATGAGTGAGTAAATTATCTAATCTGCATAAACTATTCATTTAATTTGAATATTTCATTATTTCAACCCAATTCTAGGTGTAATAGGGACTTACCCAATTGCTTGGTTAATTTTTTTGGATTAAAATCATTCATTTATTAATTTTCCTTTGGCTTAGTCCATTTATCAATCAGGGGTCACCACAACGGAATGAACGGCCAACTTATCCTGGGAAACATCCATACACACTCATTCACACACATACACTATGGCCAATTTAGTTGATTCAATTCACCTGCATGTCTTTGGACTGTGGGGGAAACCGGAGCACCCAGAGGAAACACGGAGAGAACTCCAAACTCCACACAGAAATGCCAACTGACCCAGCAGGGACTCGAACCAGCGACCTTCTTGCTGTGAGGTGACCGTGCTAACCACTGAGCCACCGTGTCACCATTGGATTAAATTAATAATGTCAAATTTAACCCAATGTTTGGGTTAGTCCATATTTTGTGTATAAATAACCCAGCATTTCTTGGAATGTTGCACTTTATTTTCCTGGAAAACAGTAGCGCTGACAGTTGACCTGCATATAGATAAAATCATAGCTTTAAAAGTCAAAACATGGGCTTGGGCTAAATATAACAGACTGAGCTCCTCTCGCTAGTGTGCAAAGAGATACAAACTGTGTTTTATGATAAACAGCATCTCTAATTCAAAGAGTGATACCCTGTATTGTCATCAAACACGGGAAACTCTTTAAGATGCTAAACCAGATTAGGGATAAAGGATATGTAGACTTTAGATTGATGATATATTTTATACATAAATATAAAGAATATTTGACAATAGGCAGCTGAATTATTAGAAAAACACTAGAGATGTGAGAAGGTAACGCAGCCATGACACAAAGCATTATTTTGTCTCTTTTTCGCATTTTTTACATTTACGTCTCAGCCCAGTCCAGGAATACAAGCGCAAGCCTCTATTTTTAAAATACGTTGCTCTGGGTAAGTTTCGTTGGACATTTCAAATGACAAATCCACTGGAGGGCCACATTCCTTTAATCAGCACTTTATTTAAATAGCTGACACCTATTAAACCACTTTAATATAGCCACTTGGTGTGTTTTGAAAGCTATTGTTAAACAAGTATGTTAACAGCACGTTTCCTTTTTATTATTTCTGCAAAAATATTTGCCTTAGCAATACTTAGCAGAGTCAAAAACTTACATGCAACACCTTTAACATGCCACAGTTAGAAAACTAAAGGGAAGATGCACACACTTCAGATATACATTTGGACATGTCTGTGTAATTCTATTAATTAAATGTGTTAAATAATTCCCAAACCGGCCTCACGGTGGCACAGTGGATAGCACGTTCGCCTCACAGCAAGAAGGTCGCTGGTTCGAGTCTCGGCTGGGTAAGTTGGCGTTTCTGTGTGGAGTTTGCATGTTCTCCCCTTGTTGGCGTGCGTTTCCTCCGGGTGCTCCGGTTTCCCCCACAAGTCCAAAGACATGCGGTATAGGTGAATTGGGTAAGCTAAATTGTCCGTAGTGTATGAGTGTGTGAATGGGAGTGTGTGGATGTTTCCCAGTGATGGGTTGCAGCTGGAAGGGCATCTGCTGCGTAAAACATATGCTGGATAAGTTGGCGGTTCATTCCACTGTGGCGACCCCTGATGAATAAAGGGACTAAGCCGAAATGAAAATGAATGAATGAATTCCCAAACCATTAAATAAAGTATTATAGATGTTGTGTTCATGATATATGAAACTTTTAAAATGGAATGAACAAAGCAGTTTATCTCAATGCAATTAATGAAAATCTGTCATAGCGACAGAGAACTTTACTCCATGGGAATAAGGATGTAAGTATATGGATGTGAACGTATTCATTAAAGGTAAAGGTGATTTGAAGTTCGCAGATGAGCCTGTGTTATTCAGCGGTAGTTATCTCGCAATAACATACCTTGGAATGTTGCGACTGACCAATCAGAATCGAGTATTCCAGACAGCCGTGTAACAATACCCTATAAAGTCCACTTATAGGTAAGCAGAATAGCCACAGTGTTGTGCTGTCAGTACTTATTGTACCTGTGACTAAAGCAGGTCTGAGCCATTCAGCACTCGAGACGTCTTCCCATTCCAGAACATTTTACTCTGATTAGTTCATACTTCCCTCATCGTTTATCACTGCATGACATTAACATTAAACGTTACTGCTGTGTCCTGATTCTGAACCCCGCAACAGAACAGAAACACATGATAGTAAGTATCCTCTCTCAATAACATCCTGTGAGAAACACTGTCAAACGGTGTTTTCCACTCCATATCTCATGTTGTAAACTTGTTTAAAGAACATTTCAAACAAGCGAAGTCTTAAGCAACCGTCATGACACAATCATCAAACTCGGTAACGGAGTCAAATCTGGTCCTGACATGTGCATATCTGCACTATGACCTCAAAACACATCTTGCGGCAGACATCAACACATCCAAACCTTGTTGTGAGGTGTGGTTCTGCTTTGCATTGGAAGACAGACAAAACAATGACTCACTATCCAGAACTGGAGTCTGACACATTTAAACAAACAGCTAAAATGTACTCAATCATATTTAACTCTTTTTTTTTTTCCTGAACAAAACATGAGTGGTGCTTCAAACATGCCTCCCTTTTGCATCCAATACAGCATCAATTTGTTTTGGGAATGACAGATACAAGTCCTGCACAGTGGCCAGAGGGATTTTGAGCCATCCTTCTTGCAGAATAGTGGCCAGATCGCTATGTGATGCTGGTGGAGGAAAACATTTTCTGATTCATTCCTCTAAGAGTGCTTTTACATCTGTGGTTTGGTTCATTTGGTCTGAACCAAGTGCAACAAATGATACATTGTTGCATTTTTCTGCCGTTTTTGGGTCCTTTTCACACCACACTGATTGCTTTGGTCCGAACCAGTTGAAAAGAATCAAAATGCAGTCATGTGACAAAATCCACATCACTCATTGGCCAGATGTTATTGAACGTACTTCCTAAACTGCTTTTCGATTGGTCAGAATTAACGTGCGGGAAAATGCCAATGGAACTCCCGCAAGTTAACAAACCAGCAGACACACAAATGTTGCTTTTTACTCTGGATGGACAACTGCGCTGGCTGATTGTATCCCAGGTCATAGTATATTATATAGTTTGTATACATCATTTTAGACAAACTATACATTTCAAGAATGAAGCAAAGCTGCGGTTGGAAAACAATGTTTTATTGCATTGCAAACAGCGAAGGCGCATTGCAAATCCCTTAAGGAGAAGGCGTGAATTATTTTAGCTAAACTGCGACATGGTCATCTTCTGGAAACATTACCAACAATCCATCAGGTAATGTTTTTCCCTCTCTCTCCGTTTAAAATTGTTGGTAAAGTGCTGTCAACAAATATTTTTCATCCACATCCCATAATGCACTGCACATCGGACTACGGCAGCTGGATTAGTCCAAAAAGACGCAGTACTTTTTGCGGTTGGGTCTGTTCTAGTTCGGATCATGTTCTCACCACAAACAAACCACTCCAGGGTTCGTTTGAAAGCCTACTGAGACCACCTCTTTAAGGAGGTGTGGAAAATGTGGAAAATGTACTACACAAATACCCATGAGCCTCTCTGATTTGGTATTTGGAATCTTTGCTTTAATTGCTTAACATTAATTGCACAAAGTCATATTTCAGTTGATTAAAAAATGTGAGGTAAGGAAAAATATGATACTCGAGAGATTTTAAAAAACATATGTATATTATCAAAAGGCTGAGTTCACTATCTGTGTTGGCTGTTTTTTGAAATTCACAAAGAAAAAATAAATGCAAACTCCTTTATCCAACAAAGTATTTTCATACTCAATCATTTTATGTTATCATAACTCCAGACGCATCATTATTTTTCTTGTTCTTTGAAAACTTTAATCCATCTTTCTGCTCAAGCGTTCTTGTATAAATCAGAGCGTAGAGAACACTGAACAGCAGGGAGCTGGCGTCTCTTTGCGTCACAACCACGTTAGCATCTACCCTGAACTGGCTCATCACACAGGTGTACATTTAGGGGAGACAAAACAAAACCCATGCCATCAACACTGGGCTTGCATGGAAAAATCCTGATGCCTGTGAGTTCTGCACTTCATCAATTACATCAAGCAAATATTTCAAAAATCGCAAAACAGCTGGCGTGTTTTTCCAAAAATCCCGAAGCCATCCCGCAATCGGCCTTTATACTGCTGTCCAAAACACAAGATACGCAAAGGAATATGCTATCATTTGCATGGTAAAGGGTATGATGGAATATTAGCATATTTGTGATGTCAAAACATCCAGATTCCAGGAAGCATGCCAGTATAGACCAGAGAAGCTGTGAACCTGAAAACACACAGCAGGAGAGAAATGTAGCTCATAGGGTTTTCCAAAGGGTTGATGCTCCAGCAACGAATACACAAATAGCAAAACGATATAATAAGATAAACTTTTTCTGCGATAAGCAATAATGTGCATAAACCACAATGGAAACACATTTACCGAATAAATTCCCGCATGCGCATCAAAAAAGTCATGTGATTTTGTTTTAACAGATCAGTTGGTGATAAAATGAGCACGATGGGACGGCATTAATGGACAAACCAGCAATCTGACTAACCACCGAGCCACCGACCTGCCCTGTTGCTTTTCACATTAATGATATTTACAGGGACAAATTATTAACGAATAAAGTAATATTTTCACGCAGCAATGAATACAATAAATAGTAAAACAACAGGTGTCACTTATTTAGGCTGTCTGCAGTCAACCACAACACCAGTCGCTAGAAACAAAAGTGTAAAGCATCAAAGATCCTTACATTAGCTGTGTTTCAATCTACCTATGCACTTTTTGTAATATCGCATAAAAAATGCTTAATGGAAATGTCACATTTTAAAAACGCACATTAAAAAACGTATGTGCACAACTGAGTAGGATAAACTTTTTATACGATAAGTAAAAATGTGCATAAACCACAATGCAAACACATTTACCGAATAAATTCCTGCGTGCACATCAAAAAAGTCAAGTGATTTTGTTTTAACAGATCCTTTGTTGATAAAATGGGCGCAATGGGATGGCATTAATGGACAAACCAGTGATCTGACTAACCACCGAGCCACCGTACCGTCCTGTTCGTTTTCACATTAGTGATATTTACAGGGACAAATTATTAAGAAATAAAGGATTATTTTCATGCAGTTATTTGCACAACAGCAAATAAATACCACAAATCAACTTAACAGTGTCTATGATTTGTAGTCAAATGCGTTTGCCTCAACAATATATCTTCATATGGACAACTTTTCTGACATGGTCAGTTTGCTCTGTAGCTCATCTTGTAAGGTGTTGTGCTTGTGATGCCGAACGCTTGGGTTTGAGTCCAGTGAAGCATAGTTCCACAAAACAGACAAAAGTAAAGTAAAATCTGTAAAACTATGTGGTCGTAGTGCTTGTTTGTCTTACGTTTGCTTTTGAAAACATTATTGGTTGGGTTCAAGAAAGAGTTTCTATAGTAAAATATCTGAAATGTTGTTTTGATCATTCTAAAATCCCTCAGCAAAAGGCCATCATCATAGTAGAAGCCACTGCAACTTTATTCCCATTCATCTTCTGAGCTGCAAGTATTTTATTATATAAGACAAAAAGCCCACTGCGGTTTCACCTATGGATGGCTATCTGATTTGTGAAATAAGTTTCATTTACATTTGACCACATGAATGCGTCTCCACTAAACAGATATTGGATATTTGGAGCCATTTTCTTAGATTTTTTAAATCATTCGCTATATGCAAATTTAACTAGCTTAACGTCAACTAAAGCATCAGATACACCGCATTTTATTGAATTAATATTATTATTTACAGAAACGTAAGCTACATATCTTATTTGGCATTCCAGTTATTTTATATGCAGGCTATAAAACATCATTTCAAGCACACAAGGCGGGCTCCGTGATTAACTTTCACTATAGGCTAAATGAAACATCTATTTTTGTAGTACAGATACGTGCAAGACATGGTTCAAAACTGTAAAGGGTTTAAATTAATTTGTGTATAACATACTCTCCCAAAAACAAAACAACGTGCCTTTGTAAATGAAGAAAACACTATATTTGTTTCTATTATTATTCCTCTCTTTTCACAGAGGTGTGTGCTGCGTCTCTGTTGGTGATGCTGACACCTGATATTAATTGAACAATTTAATTTAATAATTTCTTGGTCAAAAATAAAATGAAACAATAAAATAAATTAATAAAACAAAACAAACATCTAAGACTGTCATCTGTTTATGCATTTGTGTTTCTATATTTGATGGTCATATAGCCCACAACACGTGCTCTCATTTTTATATTAATTTGAATGAAATTTACAACAACCAGATGCATTTAGACCTGCCCTGTATTATAAAAATATATATATATTTTGAGGCTTGTTCAAACTTTTTACGCTGAATCAACACAATTCTTGAGGCTTTTTTGGGGACTACTTAATTGCTTTATGCTCAATCCACTTAAATTTGGGAAAATTATGAAGTTAACATCGATTTTTGTTGGGACAACATGAAGGAATTGTGCAGAACCCAATGCTTTTTACAGTGTAGAATGCGTCCAAGACCACCTACTGAAATGATTTCAGCGAACAGATTTATATCCATTTAAATGCGCTTGGAAGAGCATTTACACCAGTCTTTTTCATGATTGTATAACTATCCAATCAGAAAAAACACATGAAGTGACCAGGTCTAAACATTCTCTTTGTCTTATTGGATGGACAATTCACACCTTTTGATGGAAACTTAATGATTGTTGATGCTCATATTTTGACATCTCATTACAACCAGTCAAACAAAATTGTAGTGAAATGTGGTCAATAGTGTCAGAGAGTTGGGGTAGAGGTCATCCAATTCAAAGATATTTCCATATTACCACCAATCAGGAAACTAGATGTGATCAATCCAAGTTCAGCAGCAGTTCATCAGTATAACCTTTCACCAGCTTCACTGAGGAACAGAGACTGCAGGCAAATCATTTGACAAACTCAATCATCTTTGTTTTTCCGATTTTAAAAGAACGTTAAAAAAAGCTTGCGTTGAGTTTTTCTGAAGAAGTACAGTTTGTCTGCTATGATACACATCTTAATGGCAATTGTGAATGATCTAGGCCAAAATTGCAATCTTCTATTGCAAAACAGCAGCATAGTTGAAGAAACCAAAACAAAGTGTCATTACCGTGAAACAGTTCCATTTGACTCCACCAGCTTATCTTTCCGTGAAGCAGTTAGCCCTGAAATCAACATCCTACTATCCATAAAAATTGAATAGAGGTGTTAAAATGTGGTCTGCCAATAAAATTTTCCACTGACCAGTAGCAGCAAACATTTCCTCTGCACATCAGAAGTGTCATTTACAACTCATTTACGATGATAATGCTAGACATACAGTCGAAGTCAAAACTATGTGTTTATTTGTGAATAAAGCACTGTTTTTCCATCCCTTAAGTCAAAGGGATGGTCGGTTTACATCTTGTCACTTCATGCCTTTTTTTCTGATTGGATAGCTATGTGAACGTGAAAAGGACAGGTGTAAATGCCCTGCGTATCACATTTTAAATGGATACAGTTGAAGTCAGAATTATTAGCCCTCCCAAATGAAGTTTAACAGAGCAAGGAATTATTCACAGTATTTCCTAAAATATTTTTTCTTTTTTAAAACCATTTTAAGATCAATATTATTAGCCCCTTTAAGCAATATTTTCTTTGACTGCCTACAGAACAAACCATTGTTATACAAAGATTTGCCGAATTACCCTAACTTTAACCTAATTAACCTAGTTAAGCCCTTAAAAAGTCACTTTAAGCTTAATAGTACCTTGAAAAATATCTAGTAAAATAGTATGTGCTGCCATCATGGCAAAGATAAAAGAAATCAATTAGACATTATTTATTAAATCTTTTATGTTTAAAAATGTGTTGAAAAAAAATATCTTTCCATTAAACAGAAATTGGGTAAAAATATACAGGGGGACTAATACTTCTGACTTCAACTGTATTTGTAATTTTGTCTTGTACATGAAACCATTTCCATGAAAGGTTGTACATGAAACCATTTCTTAGGATAAAAAACATAATATAATAAAAAATATTCAGCCATACAGACATCAAAAAAGGACACAAATGATGTGTTTTTATTCCAAATAATTAGATAGAATTATCTAGAAGGATACTGTGTTCAGAACAAACACCACAAAAAAAGAACAGCTTGAACATCGAGCACAATATGCTTCACATTCAGCTGAGGAAATCCATCTTTTAGCTGGCACAAGCTGATGTCCATGCTAACACCCAAGCTGAAAGTCAATACCTTATTGGGATAGTTCACCCAAAAAAATGAAAACGTGCTCTTCCTCGATTTGTCCCAAACTTGTATGAAGATGTTGATAGCCAAGATGATGGCTCAAATGTACTTTTCTTTTTTATGTGTGCGCTCAACAGAAGAAAGAAACTTAAACTGGTTTGGATCAAGTGAAGCATGAGAAGTATTATTGATAATATATTGTAAATATCCTATATATCACACAGAATTACTTTGCCTCAACATTATATATTTCATTATTCACCCTCAATTTGATCCGTTTGTTTCTTCTGATGAACACAAAAGGAAATATTTCTAAGAATGTGGGTAGCCAAAACAGTTTCTGTTCCCCATTGACATCCATGTATTTTTTTTGGTGCATTTGCAGTTTAATGAGGCATTGTGGTCCAGATTAAACCACTGCATGCCTTCATTCATCAACTTTAAAAATAAAAGAGAGATCACGCAAACATCTGCATATTTAAACGCTTAAAAATCACCCTGTTTTGTTCATGATAAATGTTTCACGGCAGCTTTTACTTGTATTATGTGATGCATTTCTTTTCAGCATGCAGGTTTAATCAATAGGATCTTGTACACTCATTTTATGATGATGCAGTAAATTGGTTTCTTGGTTTCTCTTTGCCAAGGACCATTTATTGTCCATAATACAGCAGCATCATTTACAGTCAATATAATTAGTCAATAAAAGTGTCGATTGTAAGACTAGCATTCTAGTTTTATAATGTTTGTTCCTGACAAATACAGCAAGCCTGGTACCGATAAGAAAAGATGCCTCAGAACATAACACAATGATATGTCATTCTCTTTTGTGAGATACATTTTCCAGAATATCTTTATATTCCACAAAGATTTTTCAGTGAGTCAGTCAGATACAATTGTACTTGCCCTGCTGTCAATTTAAAGGGATAGCTCTCCAAATCCCTAAATGAAATAAGTTAGTTTAACTTATAATTTTTCACTTTGACTAAATGAAAAAGATTTTTCATGATTTTTTAAGTACAACTCAAACCGAATGAGTAATGAATTAATTTGTCATTTTTTTGTGCGTTAACTTAACTCTAATGCTAAATGCAATACCAAACCATTTGAGTAGCTATATTGTTGTTTGGACTTTATTCGTTCTAATAACTGATCTCATACTGATTTGATAACTTAACTTGAAATGTTTAAGTTACTAATACTCTAAATGTTTGACGATATCAACACAAAATGTATGTGTATTTGACTGGTAAACGCAGAAGATATTTTGAAGAATTTTGGAAACGTTTAACCACTGACTTACACAGTATTTGTTTTTCCTACTAAGGAAAAACCTGGATGTCAATGGTTATTGGTTTCTAACATTATTCAAAACATCTTCCTTTGGATTCAACATTAAAAAAAAAGAATCTCGAAAAGGTTTTGGAACTACTTGAGGGTGAGTAAATAGTGAGTAAATATGAAAGTCCTGGTGTATCTCGTTGGATTAAGGGAATAACCTCCTGTTTTGCCATATATATATTACCTATTTATTGGGGGGGGGGAGTATTTTGGTCCATCTGGAAAGTGTTTCATGACTTTTTGGAGAGTCTAGATGTTGACTTTTTATTGAATTGATGGATATTGAAAGTATAGACAAGTATGTTATTTCTGTATTATTTGGGTTGATTACTTCATTCATTCATTTTCCTTCGGCTTAGTCCCTTATTTACCAGGAGTCACCACAGCGGAATGAATCGCCAACTATTCCGGCATATGTTTTACGCAGCGGATACCCTTCCAGCCACAACCCAGTACTGGGAAACACCCATACACTCTCACATTCACACACTCATACTCTATGGCCAATTTTTGTTTACCCAATTCACCTACAGCACATGTCTTTGGACTATGGGGGAAACTGGAGCACCTGAAGGAAACCCACACGAACACTGGGAGAACATGCTCTAGACAGAAACGCCAGCTGGCCCAGCCGGGACTCGAACCAGCGACCTTCTTGCTGTGAATAAAAACGAAATAAAATAAAAAGTCATTATGTTCCAGTTACACCTCATTACATCTTCTGAGAGTAATTATGTTTATTATAATTTACTTTAATAACATTACATGAGAGTTAAAAAAAAAAAATCAGTATGACCAGTATTTTCGGAAAACTGCTCAGAGAAATATTTTAGCTCATAATGCGCAATGCCTTCTCATTTCTTATCCATATCTTAAGCAATCTAAAAATTCCAGATGCGCTTTTTCATGAGGATGATGCCTGAATCCACACAACCCCCCCCCCCCCGCTAATGCCAAGAACACAGAGTTCTCCATGCAGCACAACATAGCCATTTATGCACTGAAATCTGCATGAGTCTAAAAGAGGGGACACACTGCTTACTACAAGTGACAGAGATGATTCAGCAAGTGCAGCTTTAAAGCCTGGAGGAAAGCCAGCTGATCTGATGAGCTTAGAAGAGGATAGTCAGTGTCTTTTTGAGCTACTGGAAGAAAGGACTCGCTCAACTGAACTCTATATCGATGCTTATCATTGCTTAGAAAGACTCCAAGATCACCAAGACCCCAACAAGTTGTCCATTCAGAAAAGTACGAAAGGCCATGCATTCAAATATTTTTTTCTCTCTTGTTTTCACATGATCAAGACTTCGTTATCTCATGATCTCAACATAACAAAACCTTTTTTTTTTATTTATGCATTGATAATTATTCATCAATTCATTTTCTTTTCCGCTTAGTCCCTTTATTAATCTGGGGTCGCCACAGCGGAATGAACCGCCAACTTATCCAGCATATGTTTTACGCAGCGGATGCCCTTCCAGCCGCAACCCATCACTGGGAAACATCCATACACTACAGACAATTTAGCTTACCCAATTCCCCTATACTGCATGTCTTTGGACTTGTGGGAGAAACCGGAGCACCCGGAGGAAATCCACGCAAACACGGAGAGAACATGCAAAATCCACACAGAAATGTCAACTGACCCAGCCAAGGCTCGAACCAGCGACCTTCTTGCTGTGAGGCGATTGTGCTACCCACTGCACCACCGTGCTGCCCGCATTGATAATTAAAAGTACATAAATAAATATGATCATGATTAATGTAAGTTCATGATTATATTCATGTATATGATTATATATTGTTATTTACAATAATATTCCCTCAACTGTTACCATTTTAAAGCATAGTTCTTTATGGTGCAAAATAAGTTGTTGCATGTATGAATTATTATTTTAATTGCATCGTATTCTTTATTGTATATATAGATTGTCTATTTGATTTTATGCAGATGCACTCCTACTGCAGAATCATCCCAAAATCGATCTAAAATGATCAATTCTTTCCAACTAGAAATATTACAAAAAAAAAAAAACAGTGGGTGCTTCACAGTTGTTCGTCCCTTTTTAACTGGCTAAGACCACAAGTGTGATTCCCAAATAAGGGACACCAGAGGGTTAAAGCTGTACTAGAGAACACACCATGACGATTCATTTCAGCTTAATTCAAACAAATGGAAATTTTTCTTTGATTTTCTTTGACTTAAAGCACTAAAAATAAAACAGATTTGAAATTCAATGTGGCTGCATGGTGGCGCAGTGAGTAGCACGATCGCCTCACAGCAAGAAGGTCGCTGGTTCGAGTCTTGGCTGGGTCAGTTGGCATTTCTGTGTGGAGTTTGCATGTTCTCCCCGTGTTGGCGTGGGTTTGCTCCGGGTGCTCCGGTTTCCCCCACAAGTCCAAAGACATGCAGTATAGGTGAATTGGGTAAGCTAAATTGTCCATAGTGTATGTGTGTGAATGAGTGTGTGTGGAGGTTTCCCAGTGATGGGTTGCAGCTGGAAGGGCATCCGCTGCGTAAAACATATGCTGAATAAGTTGGCGGTTCATTCCGCTGTGGCGACCCCAGATTAATAAAGGGACTAAGCCGAAAAGAAAATGAATGAATGAATGAATGAATGAAATTCAATGTTTTTTCTACATTAAATGTTTTTAACAAAATCTCATACAAAGTATACTTAAAATCAATGTTGTAATAATTAACCTAAATTCTGCATCATTACCGCAAACAATGTTCATTAAGTGTTATTTTATTTTATTTTTTTCAAGTTGTTTGCTTTTCAATGCATGTGCATAATCTACAAATTATGCCCTTTCAGGTTAGTCACATCATTTTAAAAAACACATCAGGTTTTATCAAAATATATTTAAAAAATGGTTGTCATTTGTGTAGGGTGTTTCGGTAATGAGAAAAACCAATCAAAATAAAAAACCCTGTTAATTTAAAAATAAATGTTATTTCAGAATCTCAAATAACTGTACATGACTGTTAATAATCCCTTTTAAAAAATCTCAAAGTCAATTTGCTCTCATAACAGAGTGGGTTTTGCAGACTGTTGCGGTAATGAGATTTTTTATTACTTATTTTGGAAATTATGCTCAAAAAGGTACTAAATGGTATGTATATATATTTTTAATGAATGTTGACAAATGCTCCAGACTTTGTTTCTAATATCTGCAAAAACAAAAAGTTAATTTAAACATTTTTTAAAAATTCATGTTTGAAATTTGAAGTTTTCGTGAGAATCATTGCAGAATAACAAAATAATCGCAATGTTAATGTATACTATATACACAGCATATATATCTCATTAGTGTTTCTTTCCTTTTGACTGACGAGCAGCCCATGACCTATTTTGTCCTGCCAAGTGACTCGAATCCCAAACGCAGTCAATCATGACCCACAGTCTCAAATCTACAATCTAGCACAAAAGATCATTGGAGATGCAAAGCCTTCCTCTGCTTTTTTTATACATGTAATATTTATAATATTTATACATGTAATGTTATACAATCTAAGAAGATAATAACAATCATAAAAAGGCAGCAGGGAAAAAAATAAATACGAGCACTAGGTTTTAATCAGCTCATCCGCCTCCCACTGACTGAAATATGCGATAAATGCAAATTATTATGCATTCCTTTCTTTTAATCTACAAATATTTATCACATGCCATCTTTGGAAGCAGCCTTGGCATGGTTTACGTTCTTTTAACACAAAAATCAGAAACCAAAAAAAAAAAAGTTTGCTTATGTATTGTATTGTATATGTCATAGGATTTAATATACTATCCAGAAGCAATAGTCTGAAAATATACATTTGTTTTTATTTTGAATTTAATAAATGCCGATTCTATTTGTTCAAAAGTAAGATTTTGATTAAGTATTATGTAAACAAATTGGTGTTTTATAACAGGAAAGTAGCAGACAAAACGCATTTATGATAGATACTATGTTGTTTTAATTTTCGTCTTCTACAAAACGTAATTGTACAAATGAATGCTTGTCAGATGCTTGTTGTAGTATATTTAATATATCATATTATTTCTTATATAATGTACGGATAAAGTACATTTAAGTTGATTCGTGCCTTCACCCTCAAACATTATTTGTTTAAAAAAAATTGAAGAATAAAAAAAAAGCACAACAAGGAAGAGGTTTAACTCATTTAATTATTTTTATATACTATCCTTGTTCGCTTTAAATTCTATATTATCCTCCACAAGGGAGGCAACAGCCTCTATGGAAATCCATCAGGGACCCATACCTCAAAATCACTGGTTTATTCATCCCGCATTGATTGGTTTGAAAGCTCAAAGTGCCACAGCCGGTCATGATATTGAACTGAAAAAAATTGCTGAGGATAAAATAGGGAACTCCATTCCAAACGGTATTGTGTTTGCCATAAGACACAAACCCCTTATTTCTCATGCTTATTCTAAGGAATGCTTGATGCCAAAGATTTCTAAATGTGAAGTTTCCTTATCGAAGGCTCTTGGTGAAGCTTATAAGTCAAGCTCTAGAGCATGGGAGGTGCTTCTACAGTTCCACAGGAGTATCCAGTGACTAAAACTATATCTTTATATATAGTTTGTTTAAAAGAAGCCTTGTAGGAAGGCTGTAGAGCTGGTTAAACATAACAAAACAGTTCCAAGATTTGCTTTTCAACACCATTATGGAATTTCCTCATTAAAAGAAGTGACAGATGACCCAAAAATAGGATTTTGCTATTAATATACTCTCCTTCAGGCTATTCAAGAAAGAAGTGACTTATTTTCTTCAGCAGAACATTTAAGTTTTCTTTATCTAAAACTGTGGTCCTTGGTGATTCATGATAAGCAGGTCAACAGCCCACAATATTCATTTACATGGGTGTAAGTTCATCGGAATTGTTCTTTTCTTAATCCTGACATCTGAAACCTATATTAAAAGAAGTGGTAGGCAAACAGTGTCAACTTAGATGCGAGTTTGTGCTCATTAATACTCTAGAATGAGACAGGAAGCTTAGAATCATGTCATGAACACAAATTACAAATTACATGAACACTGTTTGCAAATTAACAACAGTGATAATGTTGCTTCTTGTATCGAATGATCATTTTGTTTCATAAGACAATGTATTATCATGAGCCGCCAGTAATAAGGGGCTAGTTTAAATCCCAAGAGTTAAAATCTATTCTTTATTTACTCACCATTAAGTGGTTTCAAACCTTTATGAGTTTCTTTCTTCTGTTAAACACAAAAGAAGATATTCTGAAGAAAGCTGAAAACCTGTAACCATTGACTTCCATTGTAGGAAAATAAATACTGTGGTTACAGGATTCCAACATTTTTCTAAATATCTTCATTTGTTTAACAGAAGAAAGAAACTCATAAAGGTTTAAAACAAGTAAAGGGATAATAAATGATTAAAAAAATAATAAATAGGAATTTTGGGGTAAATAATCCCTTTAATTTTGTTTTACCTTCATGTTGTTTTGTTTTTTGACACTCAAAGTGTCAATTGCCATTGAATTACATTTTATGAATCACTAAAAAATGCACTGCTAGAAATCTTCTTTGATGAAACCAAGTAATCTAATTAATGAACGAATACATTTCCAGTGTTATATTTAAATGTTATAAACGAACTACCCCTTTAATGGCATAAATGGAAACTTACTCATTATTCATCTCCCTCAAGTGGATTCAAATCGTTATGAGTTTCTTTCTTCTGTTAAACACAAAAGAAGATATTTTGAAGAAAGCTGAAAACCTGTAACCATTGACTTCCATAGCAGGGAAAATAAATATAATGGAAGTCAATGGTTACAAGATTCGAACATTTTTCAAAATATCTTCGTTTGTGTTTACCAGAAGAAAGAACAGAAGGTTTGAAACAAGTAAAGGGATAATAAATTTTAATAAAATGGAATTTTGGGGTTAATAAATCTCTTTAATTTTGTTTTACCATGTTTTGTTTTGTGACACTTACGATGCCAATAGCCATTGAATTACATTTTATGAATCACACAAAAAAAATGCACAGCTAGAAATCTTCTTTGATGTAAACAATCACCTAATTTATGAAGAAATACATTTCCAGTGTTTAATTTAAATGTTAAAAATGAGCCAACCCTTTAAAGGCATAAATGGAAACTTCTGTTAAACACAAAAGAAGATATTTTGAAAAAAGCTGAAAACCTGTAACCACTGACTTCCATAGTAGGAAAATAAATACAATGGAAGTTAATGGTTACAGGATTCGAACATTTTTTTAAATATCTTCATTTGTGTTAAACAGAAGAATGAAACTCATGAAGATTTGAAACAAAGGGATAATAAATTATTTTAAAAAATAGCAATTTGGGGGTTAATGATCTCTTTAAGTTTGTTTTACCTTCATGTTTTGTTTTGTTTTGTGACACTCAAAAGCGCCAATAGCCATTGAATTACATTTTATGAATCACTACAAAAAATGCAACAGTTTGAAATCTTCTTTGATGAAAACATTCATTCAATCTCCTTCAGATTAGTGCCTTTATTTATCAGGGGTCGCCACAGCGAAATAAACCACCTGGATGGAAACAAGTCACCTAATTTATGAATGAATACATTTCCAGTGTTTAATATAAATGTTATCAATTAAATATCCCTTTAAAGGCATAAATGGAAATGCACTCATTATTCATCTCCCCTAAGTAGATTCAAATCTTGATGAGTTTATTTATTCTCTTGAACACAAAAGACAAAGCTCTGAAGAAAGCTGAAAACCTGTAACCATTGACTTTCACAGTAAGAAAAACAAATACTAAGTCAACGGTTACAGGATGCCAGCTTTCTTAAAAATATCTTAATTTATGATTATCAGAAGAAAGACACTCGTGAAGGTTTGAAACGAGTAAAAGGTGAGTAAATGATGACAGAATTCTCATTTTTGGGTGAACTATCCCTTTAAATCATAGGTCGGAATGTATACAATGCGTCAGCTTCAACAAAAAAAGCTTTTTAAAAAAAACAAGACAGCATTTTTGCGGGTTGAATAAGTGTAATGCAGATATATTATCGAACTTCTCCTTCCTTCACCATTTGCGAATGTAAACATGCTCATGTGCTGTGGTAAAGGGGAGAAGCGTGGAGCACCTGTAGACTCCAGTCCACAACATTACGCACACATCCAGACACGTAAAGTCCTGCTTCCTCTGCATCCGCTTTCCACAACACAGGAAGAGCTTTCCGCACATACACATCCAGAGAAAACCGGACCAATCTCTACCGACCCAAACCATGCGGCTAAAAATGTAAATCAATGCAGAATGAGCGCTTAAATCGGCAATTAGAGATCAATGCGTGCGGTCTGAAAACAAATAGTAGCAAGTAACCGCATGAGTCAAAGCGCGCTTTATTTCCACTGTTTACATGTACACGCGACTAATACAGTACGCGTGTGTGTGTGTGTGTGCTGAGATTTACTTTAGATGATGTTAAAACACTTACTTCACATAAAAACACACCATGAAAACATTTGTAGTAGTGCTGAACACACATAGTATAACAATAGCAATCTTTTAAAACCTCCCATTTAGACAAGCGCGTTATATTTAATGCACATGCTGTAAAACTCAGTGTTGTTCCCTGCTAAAGCCGACACATAATTCCTATTGATACGGATTACAGCAGGTCAAAGAAAGTGAAACCCATCCATTAATCTGTTGAAGCACAGCAGAAGCATAGTAGTTGTTGCTAACGGCCTAAATAAATCACAACACTCCTCCACGCAAACAAACACACCGCAACTTACCAGCCTTCTCCTGGTCGTATCCTACCACTATGAAATAATCAGCCAGTCTTGCCATGGTTTCCTCTTTTGGCGAAATTCTGCAGCACAATTCAGCATTTTTCTTTCTTCAAAAGCACAGCCATGTTTGACACAGAGGGAGCCAGTGCGCACGCGCGGACTGGCGGCTGTCCGTGCATGGGCGTGGGTCCTGCATTCACTTGCACTAGTGATAATAAACAACTTGATGCGTTTGAGTTATGATACACTGAAGAGATTTTCGTTAGACTGGACGTGGTGTATGTCATGTTAATATTTGTATTAATTAATTGATTGACGTAACTTCTCTTAAAGTATAAGTGTATTAGTTGGTATAGCCTATTTTTTAATGAAGCGTCGTTGTTTTTGCGATGCTACAAACGAGAAAATATTACAAAATGATATTTAGGAAATAATTTAGATTATTTTTAAACACTTTTTAAACACTTCACCACTCCATTTAACAGTTTTTGTTTTGTTTTGGATATATTAAGACAGACCCTTACATATATTAGCCATGTTTTACAACATAACCCTGCTGAAAAATAGTTTAAGCTGGTTAGCTAGTTTAAACTGGTCGTCCAGCCTGGTTTTAGAGGGGTTTTGGCCATTTCCAGGCTGGTTTCCAGCCATTTCCAGCCTGATCTTAGCTGGTCAGGCAGGGAGATGACCTACTAAAACCAGCCTGACCAGCCTATCTAGGCTGGGAGCCCAGTCAAAACCAGCTAAGACCAGGCTGGAAATGGCCAAAACCCCTCTAAAAACCAGGCTGGTCAACCAACTAAAACCAGCCAACCAGCCCAGGCTGGTTTAAGCTTTTTTTTCAGCAGGGAAAACCAAAAATAAAACAAGTTAAACCATGATAACCACAAAATCACCTTCGTTTTTGGTAACCTCCAAAACTATGGTTATACACAAATGTAAAATTCCCAAAATGGTAACTTACACTTTAAAAAATGCTGGGTTCCAGCAATTAAGTTAACTCGTTAGTTTTGTTTACAAATTTAAGTGGATTTAACATAAAACAATTAAGTTGTCCCCCCTCCCCCCTAAAAAAAAATCAAGAATTGTGTTGTTTGAGCTCATTGAAAATAGGTAGATTGAGTAAACAGCAAATGTAATTTTTTGAGTGTACTACTATAAGGTTAAAAAGTTATTGTAGATGTTATTTTGTGCCACTACTGTGTCAAATTTCCTACTGTAAAACCCTTGTCACACCAACTGGTCAAGCAGGTTTTAGAACATGGTAGTTGGTTATCAGTTGATCTGCACCTTTTGGAAAGAGCTAATGACCACAATTTAGTTACATTATTTCATTTAGTCAACATAGACAGGGTAACACACTTCATCTTAATTATCCAAAATAAAAATAATGACCAAATGACATGGCTCACAGTATTGCTCATAATTCAGCGGAAAGCTTTAAACAAAGCTTTTTGTCACTTTAATATTTGTTACAGCAGACACAATAGTGTACTGAATTTATTAGATTTATCTTCAATCTACATACAGTACAAAATATGAGGTGATTTTTTACATCTGAATTTCACCTATAAAATTACTTGGGGGGGCTTATTGCTTTAAAAAGAACTAAGTAATGGTAATACACAAACAAAAAAATGGTTCTTCAGTGTTCCTTTGTGGTAGATTCTTTGGCTCATAATCATAGTGGAACCAATATAGCACCAAATCATTCTTTAGTTGGTTTTTTGGGGGGTGGTTAAGGTGGTTCCCCTATGATTACGAGCGAAAAAAACACTTTTAGTGTTATTTGGCACCATTTTGTGGTGTACACTGCAAAAACAAGGCTTCTCTTAGAGTTTGAGTTATTTTTCTAGTCCAAATATCTAAAAATTCGTAAATCAAGGAACATTTTCTAGACAAGTATAAAAATATTGTTTTGTTTTTAGAAATAATGAGTTAAAATGTAGATTAAAAGTAGATTTTTCTTTAAAATAAGAAAAGTAATCTGCCAATGGGGTAAGTAACTTATTTTAAACAAAAAAACAAGATTGTTTTTACTGACCACATTGGCAGATTATTTGGCTTGTTTTAAGAAAAAAAACTCACTTAATTTTGACTTATTATCTCTGAAAACGAAACAATATTTTTACTGGTCTAGAAAAAGCTTCTTGATTTACAAATATTTGGATATTTGGACTAGAAACAAGACTAAAACTTTAAGTAAGAAAAGCATTTGTTTGAGTGTTTGATAAAAGAGACATGTTCAATGGGTATTTACATTTTATCATTAAACCCCCCCCAGCCCCCCCCATTCCAATATAGCTCAACAGTTTAAAGCAAAAGATCACCCAAAAATGAAAAATTGCTTACCATTTACTCTCCCTCAAGAGGTTCAACACCTTTACAAGTTTCCTTTTTCTGTTAAGCACAAAAAAAGATATTTTGAAAAATGTTTGAAACCTGTAACCATTGACTTCCACAGTAAGAAAAACAAACACTATGGAAGTTGATGCTTACAGGTTTCCAACATTTTTCAAAATATCTTCTTTTGTATTCAGCAGAAGAAAGAAACTCAAACAGGTTTGTCACAAGTGATGAGTAAACGATGACAGAATGTTCAGTTTTGGATGAACTACCCCTTTAACTTAAACAAAATAAATAATGCTGCATAATACACCATGACATGTAACATAAATGATACTTAGGTATAAATAACATATACAAAGGTACTACAAAAATACCAAGGTAACTGTTGTCAGTGAACTAAATATTACAAGCCTTAGTTTTTACATTTCTGATCGTTTCTCACCTCTTTACCAATAAACCCCAAAATAACAATAACAACAACAGTAAATTCCCGTTAAATAGCTGAAAGCTCAGTGGCATCAGGGTGTTCAGTGACTCACTGTAATGCTAGCATTCCTGAACGTTTACCACACATAAAGCTAACTCCCAGCTGCCACTATGGGTTCCCTCATCTTACCTGATCAAATGTCAGCAAACCTTCTGATGGCTATGACATATTGGTTTAGCAAACAATATTTACCATATATGGACTGAGAGGCAAACAACTGGATGGTGTCAGTGTGTGGATGTTGAGCAATCTTTGACTTTCCATATAAGGACAAATCAGGACTGCAGTAATTAACATGAACAGATGACATTCATTTAATAAATGTTGGCTGTTGGATGAAAAACCAAATGCACGTATTAACTTGATTTGCTTATTTTTAAGTAATTTGATGTAGTATAAAGTGAAATTAGGTGAAGGCCAGTAGGCATTCACCCTAAAGTGTAAATCCCTCTCTTTATCTGTGTTTACATATCCAGGACGAGGCAGTTTTACCCTTTTACATAGAAAACACTATTAATATCAGCTTAATGAATATATGCTTACAGTGATTATATTCAGTTTTGTCATGATCTATATATTCCACTTTATTTAAAATATAAATAAATACATAAAGTTAACATTAGTTAATTGCATTAATTATCATGAAGCATTTTTGTCTTAATTGACCTTAATATCAACAACTTTTGACTTTAATAAGTGTAATAGTAAATATAGTTTAATGTAAATGAGCTAACATTAACTAGCAATGAACAACTCCATATATATTACTACGTATATACTGTATCTCATTGGTAGTTAATAATAAAGCATTAACTGATGTTAACTAATAGGTCCTTGCTTTAATGTGTTATCAAAAGCTCACTCAGTAGTTTTCTACATTGTGTTAAATCAGTTAAACTGCTTTGATAAATCATTATATTATGTTGTTATGTTATTGTGTTACATGTAGCTGCATTAAGATATTAATATTAATATTCCGCATTATTAGAATATAAATTTTACATCAGACAAGTTAAACATTGGTCTTTTTATCTTCTAGGAGCACGAAGATCATTTCTGTAGTCCCAGCCAACAACACCCATGTACAAAAATCATCAGAAAAAAAACTAAATTCACACTAATGTTGGCATTTTCCAAAGTATTCCCAAGTACTGGCATTGGTTTATTTTTCCCAGAAATAAACCCCTTAAGCCATTTAAAGGAAATGAGCTAACATGAACTAACGATCAACAAAACTGCTTGTTTATTAACTATGAAAATTATTTGTTCTTGTAAATGAACAAATATGAATAAATACAGTAGCAAATATATAGCTCATTGGTAGCTAGTATTAATTAAAGCATTAACTGATGTCAACAAGTAGGTATTTGTTGAAACGTGTTACCAAAAGCACACTCAGTACTAGTTAAAACTGTTAAACTGCTTTAATAATTCATTTTTATTTTCATATTGCATTATATTGCATCTGCATTGGCCATGATTTTTATTTAACAATAATAATTTTACGTCAAACAAGTTAATACTTGTCATTTTTTAATCTTTTAAGAGCATTCAGATCACTGCCATACCCCCAGGCAACACCCAAATACAAAAATAATAAACAATGCTATTAAAAAAACCTACCAAATTTACAGTAATGTTGGCATATCCCAAAGAATTCCCCATAGTTACTGGCAGCGGTTTATTGTTTCCTTAAGAAAAAAATTGATTTCAGCATTAAACCATCAGTATTCTCAGTTTCGTTTTCTCATTCTCTGTGTGCTTTAATTGAGATTTTCAGCTTGAGCCACAGAGAGGAAGTCCTGGGATGAGAGTGTCAACCATGGCCACTCCCATCTCCCAGCAGTATAAATGCACTCACGCCTGCTGTGGAGAGTCAGACTATTAGAAGAGTATCACCGCTGCACCAGCATTAACAGCAAGTCAAGCGCCTCTGGATTACTTTCCACACAGACTTCTGAAGCCAACCCAAGAGTACTTCAAATCAGGTATGCATTTCTAAATATGCCTTTCTGTCACTTGCTCGGCATCGATGCACAGGTTATCTGTAGTTACGTAAGAAATCCGAGACCCAGTTTTGCACATGTAAGCCAGACAAGTGTAACTGTAATCTTGTTGAAGAGAATTTGTTGCCTGATGTAGTTGAAAGTACAGTTTTATACATCATTTAGTGCTTATCGGGGACCTGCAGCATAGCTGCAAGTTTACTTATTCATAGAAAGTGCAACCTCAGCTTGACATAGTAAATAAATGCATGATGAGAGTGTAAATAGCTTGGATTTTGGACTCTTGTGCAAGCCTGAGCAAAGCATGGTTGGCACAGAGTAGGGGAGTTGCATGCAGGTGATTGAAGGTTGATGTCTAACAGACGACTCATTTGCTTTTTTCCTTCAAGATTTCAATCAAGATGCAATTGATCCTGCAGTCAATCTTCTGCTGCTGCCTCCTGGCCGCCGTTGCACCCGGTGTGGACAGTGCGAAACATGACCTGAAAAGAAGGTAAGCACTCAAGTCACGATTTGATTTAGTTCCGATGTGCACTGTTGCTTGAAAAGTTTTCTAACGAACATGCTTTCCTCTCTTTGATACTCAGCGTTCGGCTTCAGAGATCAAAAAGGGATTTGAGTCTTTCTGCACTGAGGACTTTAGAGAACAGGCAGTTCATCAGACCAGATGATGTCAAAGACAACTTGAGGCCACATTCCAGGTAAGAAAAAATGCAACTCAAGTCACCATTTTCCATTAGAACATTAAACTCAAATGCATTGCTCAGAAACACCAGCCAGGCATTAACGTCTTCTCTTGTCTGCCTTTCCAGCACTGACATCAGCATTAGAGCAAAACGCTCCAAGAGCTCCATCAACCAGTCCAGGAGATCAGGCTGCTCGCTTGGCACCTGCACGGTGCATGTGCTGGCACACCGTCTCCATGACCTCAACAACAAACTCAAGATCGGGAATGCACCCGTTGACAAGATCAATCCCTATGGGTATGGCCGTCGGCGAAGGTCTGTTCCGGATAAAGTAATGAGACTGAGGAAGGATGGCAGAGGGATGAGGATGGTGTGGAGCAGCTCAAACTCTCAATCGCGGCTGCACAAGCTGGAAGCACTGCTCAGACGGACGTGAGCATACGGGATGGGAGCACTTGGGGACGCGGCGACAGAGGCTCGCCGGCCAACAATGAAATTCTGCAAATGCCTCAGACTCCTGCCAAGAGTTCTCCAGCGCATTCTTGTCCAAGCACAGCGGCTGGAAGAGCAATCCAGTCTCCTGAAGGCTGCCCTCGGTGGGGAACTCCACAAAGAGAAGCAAAGAAACAACAGCAGCAGGGACACAAATGGAGCAACTGAACAAGTGTGCCTTGGATATGAGCAAGATATCATTGCACTGAATTGGACTGGCCTCAGGGAAAAGCAGAACGTTCTCTCTTGGGACTGCCATCCTGGTGATCAAGTCGGTGGGATTAGTTGTGCTAGACCAGTGTCACTGTGTCCTGAAAGTCTTTTGGCTTAACAGGGAAAGAATCAAGATTCTAGAACGGAATACAAACAGAGAGAGACTTTGAAGATGCCAATGAGGCGTGTTTCCAATTTGGAATCGCATGTTTGGACACTGTAAGCAGGATGATCGCCTGTTTGAATTGGTTATATGAACTGTCTATGCCAGTCCACAAGGATTGTACTCGAACTTACTTGAACATTGTTATTGTTGTTATTTGTATAGAGATATGTGCAATCTATTTCCTTTTAATATTAATATTATTATTGTTGCGAGTATATGTATATTTGAAAAGAAAATGGTCAAAGATATCACTATTTAATTGTTTTATATAACTTTATACTACTTACAGAGAGCTATTTTTGTACAGGGATTAAAAGATTAAGGGCATTGAAGGTAGCATTATATATATATATATATATTATTCATTTATGTCAAAAAGCTGTGTTATAGGATAACTTTTTATGCAATTATATATTTGTAAAATGGGATCTATTTCTTTTGTGTGTTTGTGTGTGAAATGGATTAATGTTGTCGTTCAATAAACTTTTGCATACAATTAAATCTGACGTTTTCTGGACCTCGTCTGTTTGTTCCAAAGGAAGCGAAGGTAGTAAAAAGGAAAGTCTTTCCATTGTTCCTCATCCGGATTGCCGAGTGGACAGACAGATGATCAGCACCTGGTCTGGGTTATTACATGCTAAAGGCCCTGGAGGGCAAACGAGGTGCCAAGTGCATTCTGTTTTTAATACCTTTACTAGATGTAGTAGGTAAGGAGATATCTGTTTCCGACAAAAGAGTGGGCTAGGGTTGTGTTTAATAGCAGCTCTACGTGGGGTGGGTTTCTGGATGTAGAGCAGAGGTGAGAGGCGCTCCATACCACATTCCACGTCAACACATAATTTTCCTTCCAATCCTAATGAGAAGGAACTTCCGTAATGCACTTTTTGTTTTACTGTTGCACCCATGTAACCCTAATATAAAAGCACCATATGATGCTAATCACAAATGAGCACGTACACAGGTGAACACTGATATTCTTAATTTAACAAGTGTCCACTATATGCAGGATGACATGGAAGATGTTTCTGCTATTTAATTTCATTTATAAACTGCCAAAATGTAGTTTTTGAATCTAAATAAGCTTAGTTATTTAGTGTGGTGCTTGATAAGCTTTGAAATGCTGACATGTTTGTGATGTCAGAAAGCTAAAAATAAACTTTTTTTTGTGCTACTTCATGTACTGCCACTGTTTACCTCCCCAGGTGAACAATTATAGCTTGCAAGTTTTTTTTCTAAGCTGCCAGTTGAAAATAGGCACTCCCTTAAAATATTTGGAGCCTCAAGTGAAACATATGGACTTATTCTTCAAAATTAGTGTTTGACTAAGCTTTTAAGGAGAGGGTCAGATACTGTGAAGAACCATTTGGACCTTGTGGCTGAAAAAAACACACAAAAAACACATTTTCAGGCACGCTGTCTTCTACTTGTCTTATTTTAATGCTGTAGCTCCATCTTGTGGTAACTATTACTGGAGTTGGCGGGCTTTTTGCCAAGAATTTGCAAATGTGTTCTGGGACTGATGCCATCTCCCTCACTCATCGACACCTTATAAATCTTCACCACTCCTGTCAGTGAATATGGACCAGCAATGAACACAATTTTTTTTTGGAGTCTAGATATTTAGATCTTTTTTTTGACCAATTCAATAACCGAATATATTATCATCAACGTTTTTGAAAATAGGTTTTGGTACACAGTATATAGCCTACTGGAAAAGGGCTGTCTGCTCTAAGTATCCATTTCTGTTGGTAGAATTCGAATGGTAGTGTGAACATTTAAGATCTATTCTATGATGTAGCCATCAAACTGACCTGATGGGTCAACTATAGTCATAAAAGATTGGACAGGAACAATCCTCAGCTAGATTTAAAACATCATCCAGTTCGTACATACCAATAATCCCAAAGTGTGCCAACAATTGACCCGCCACACCACCAGCATCATTCCAAGTCATAAAGCTAAAATCTTCTCCATGAACATGGCGATTTCACAATACTGAAATGGCTTAGGTAGTCATTTGCTGTCATATAATTGGCTATATATATATATATATATACAAATCCATTTATATCCATTTATATACAAATCCATTTATAACAAGTTGTTTGGGATACACATCTACACATAATACTGTCATTCATTCATTCATTCATTTTCTTTTCGGCTTAGTCCCTTTATTAATCTGGAGTTGCCACAGCGGAATGAACCACCAACTTATCCAGCATATGTTTTACGCAGCGGATGCCCTTCCAGCTGCAACCCATCACTGGCAAACATCCATATACACTCATTCACACACATACACTACGGCCAATTTAGCTGACCCAATTCACTTATACCGCATGTCTTTGGACTTGTGGGGAAAACCGGAGCACCCAGAGGAAACCCAGCCAAGGCTCGAACCAGCGACCTTCTTGCTGTGAGGCGATTGTGCAACCCACTGCGCCACCATGACGCCCATAATGCTGTCACCAAAAGAAAAGAAAGAGACTATTTACAATTGTATTGTACATAAATCATCTACAACTATACATATTATTCCATATTATTACTGAAATTAATATATAAACTGCATCAATATATTTATTTAGACATTTTAATTAATAAATAAATGACTGAATGATGAGCTCAAATCTGCTCATCTGTGGGCACGAATTTTGTCTATGATACCAAGCAGCTGAATAAAGGGGTCGATGAGTGTATTTACTTTTAATAAATTCACCATGGTTTAAAATCCTGTTAAAATAATTACATCCATACATTTTTAACACTGCTGTTATTCGAGGACACTTGTACACATCCCCACAAGGGGGCAATAATGAATTATGACAAAGGAAGAAAGGATGACAGCACGATAACACATAATAAATCTCTGTAAACCAATATCAACTTACTTAAAAAGCTAAACATGGAAGGGCATCCACTGCGTAAAAGATATGCTGGATAAATTGGCGGTTCATTCCGCTGTGGCGACCCCAGATTAATAAAGGGACTAAGCCGAAAAGAAAATGAATGAATGAATGAATATATTCATTCATTCATTTTCACTTCGGCTTAGTCCCTTTATTAATCTGGGGTCGCCACAGCGGAATGAACCACCAACTTATCCAGCATATGTTTTAAGCAGCGGATGCCCTTCCAGCTGCAACCCATCTCTGGGAAATGAATGAATATATATATACAAACATATATATAAATGTAAATTGACACTTAGATGTGAGGTGGAAGTCTGGTTAATGTTCTGATAATCTCTTTCCCTCTGTGAAGTCAATTTCACGTGCCATATCTCATGCAACACTGGGGGGCAGAACCGAGCATGTTGTTTTTCCCTATCATTTCTTTCCAGGGAGAACTTCATGGGTTTATAATTGCAGTGCAGCAGCAGAGGACACATATTTCTGTAAGATCTGCGGCTGGGTAAGTGCTTCAATAAGATTACTAAGATTTATCAAACTACAAATCAATGTACATTTGTCTTGATCTTAAGCAATTGCTACAATGTTCATTAATATCATACATTTTATTGGTTCAAATAGTTTTGTTGTCATTCAATATTGTTATCTTTTCAACCATCTATTAATGGTAACAAAGAGACAAAACAGCATCAAATCTGTTTTAAAAATACTAATGTAGGAAATACTCACCGATCATTTCTGCAAAGCTCCAGGCCTGAGCACACAGGAAATGATGCGAAGACTCCAGACACCCATTGCGAAGCAGCTCTCCAGTCCATGTTTGGGAAAGGGTGAGACTTTATGATTTCCCTCTCTTCAAAGTCTCTTTCACTAATTTTTTTTTATGTGATTTTTTTTTTGTCGTTGCAACACTTTTTTTAATCAAATAATTGTTCACTGCAGAAATTGTGTCTGATTCTTACCAAGTGAGAGAAACAGTGAATGTTATCAGGGTCCTAAGAAGAAACATTGGCATTTTCTTTAGCAAATGCTTTATCCAAAACACTGCTTATTTCATCCAAAGGAGACGGTGATGTGGCAATATGATTAATTGTACAAGAGCAAGCTAGATGTAGGAACCCCACAGTGAAACGACAATGAAGTAGAATAGTTTCATTAGTAAAAGAGAAAAGCTAGCAGTTTTAGAAAGATTAGTATAAACAATGTGATTCCTATCTGCACCCCAGCTACAAATTGTCCTCCAACTATATTAACAAAGTTTTTATCTCATACTCATTTCCTTAGGAAATATTTGGTTTGCACTGAAGATTGAATCTCGCACTGTTCTCACAGTAGTCTTACATACTTCAGCAAGCACTAAGAGATATTACTGCATATATTATATGATTAATTCCAGAATTGTGGGCACATTTCAAGCATTTTACATTAATTTCTCTTAAACTGGAATGACATAAAACAAATGTATATTTTATAGTATAGTAAACTGAATACATTGGTAATGTAAAATAATTCAGAATGCTTAAATGTGATAGGGAACATTTGATTCGGTTATTATTTTTTTAACTTACAATTTAACAGAGTTGACATTTTCCCCAACTTTGTGCTTTAGCTCAAGATGCTAACCTCAAACTAGATAACATGTCTGCATGGTATGTCTAAAATGGAATTCTATGCATTTTCATCAAATTATGGTTTTCAAAAGTGAAGAAGAAATTCACAGCAACAGAGTTGACATAGTCACAGTAACAGAGTTGGCATAAATAACAGTAACAGAGTTGACATAAATCACAGTAACAAGGTTGATATAAATCACAGTAACAGAGTTGACATAAATCACAGTAACAGAGTTGA
>CAIGQW010053650.1:4373522-4387656 GCA_903798125.1 Danio choprae | reverse complement strand
ATAATCACAGTAACAGAGTTGACATAATCACAGTAACAGAGTTGACAATCACAGTAACAGAGTTGATATAATTAATCTACAACTGGTACATCCTAAATATTTAGTCCAAATAATGAGAGAAGAATAATGACATGCCTCAATGCCTTTCAGAGTTTACCGTCATAGGAAGTGACATCACTTGGAGCAAGTCACATGCTTTTTTGATAATGGAGACAAAAAATGTTTCCACAATACTAAAATTAGCCATATATTACATCAATTATATACAAATACCAACGTTATCTCATGGCAATTTGTACATTTTTGATTTAGTGGCTAATTCATATGATTGCATTCGTACATTTTAGTACAATTTGCTCATATGAATTTGTAAGAATTAGCCATTAAACTGACAAAGCGTAAAATAGTTACGTTTCCTCGTGAGATCAGGTTGACAAATACACAAACGTATATATTTACACTTTCATATAATGCAAACTAAAATAACTTTAATAAGGATAAGTCGTCTCCTAACAAACAAATGGTGTTCCTTTATTCAATTCTTTTTAATGTTTTGACGTTAGTCTATTAGCTTGATGCTCAAAAGCTAATATACAACCCAACGATTTTGTGCAGTAAGTGCTTCATCAAACAGACCCACAGGTGCAAGAAAACAGAGTGGTAGCCATTCATTATTTACACGAGCATTTACAGCCTCAGTGTACTGTAGCAAGGCACTCGAACAGACTTGCACAGCTTATGTTACAGATCGCGGCTCAGCAGCTGAGGTTTAGCTTATATACTCATCAACTCTGAAGCTGAAGCCATTAAGACCTGCCCGTACTGCATTAATCTCTCATAAAGCTTTGCACCACACAGACCCTCAAATCCCTCAGTCACATGATCCAGAAGTCCATATGATCGATACGAGGGAGAGATGGCGAGATATTCAAGCTGCACCTTAATTCCGTCCTGACAAATCCACTTCCAGTTCCTCCCCCCCAGCCCCGTCCCAGCAGCCTGAAATAATACCCAACACATCACTAGGATTGTAGCGCGTCCACGTGACCTGTCTCCAAGTTTCAGGTCAGGCTGCCACGCGCACTTGGTCTGACAGCATAGGTTGAGTGGGTTTTTGCAGTTGGAGCTCCAGTTGAGATAAAAGCAACGATTTCCGAAACATAAAGGACAACAGGTAAATTCTGTGTTTTTACAGTCTATATTAGGCCATGTGTGTGTGTGTGTGCAGAAATGGATCATGCTGTGTTTGAGAAGACAATGAGCGAGATGGTTTGTTTGCTCAATGGTTTCATATGGATGTGATACAAATAGATGTTGGGCATGCTTCCATGCTTTGGGACAACAAGAACAGCTCCCTTTCTGTCAACACTCAGATGTAAGCTCTGAAGTAAGCGAGGGGTGTCAGATTTAGAGGGTGATTACCTCAGGACTTTTAGTGACATGATGCTCCATGTAGGACTGTTTATCTGGGGCTGAAATGATATGTGCCTAAAAGCAAGGTCAGTGCTGGGATTAGAGGAGCTGTTCTGGGGGGGTGCGGGATGGCTGGAGCTATCAGAGGAGATGCTCTTTTGGGCCATAGATTCCATAGACGTTGTGTTTCGGAGATCAGCTCGGGATTTATGGGGTAAATTTTAGGGGGGAGCGAGCGAGGTGGTGAAGCTTAAAGAGTTGAGAAACACAGGTTTGTATGTATGTATGTGATGGGGATGGATTGAGGAAGGTTCAATATGTAAGCGGTTCTCAGTAGGATCCAGGGTCACTTTTTTTGTTGACAGGCGGTGACATATTCAAAGGATTAGTAGCCCTGTGGACGTGAGGCTTTCGATCTCTTAAAATAGAGAGAGAGAGAGAGGGAGAGACCCCCCAAGAAAACAAAACGGAGGTCAGACAACAGCAGTTTGGCAGAGTGTGACTGGACATGGCCCGGGTTGCACGCATGCACACACAAAAATATAGCCTGTAACACATTTGAAGTGTGGCCGCCAAGAACAGCCGAAGTTAAGATGGCATTGACTGGGGCTGAAGGTAAGAACGGCAGCAGTCGCACAGCTGTGCATGTCAGGCCACCACAGACAGTAGAGTAGCAGTGTGTGCTCATTTCAAAACTATTTTTTTACTGGTATTGTAGTTACATTGGCAGGGTAAAATGACTACACTGTTGTTCTTGGGATGTTTGATATCAGTGACCACTCCACAGTCTTTAATATATTTGTTATAGAATAGATATTTTCTCAAGCTGTTATCTTGTGTGATTGTTATAAAATATGGTTTTATTTCTGAATTGGTAAACCGAGACATACAATTTTCCACTTTCATAACACACAGCCTCTGTCTTGTTCTCAGATGCCTGTGGTACCTGTGGTTACACATAGTCAGTAACTCTAAATGGCTTTTCACACTTGAAATTGTTAACCCTGGATCATTCTAAACCCATTATAAACAAAATGCTGTTTTCCTTACCAGGGTTAACAGTAAATACAGGATACATTTGTAAGCTGATGTTTAAATCTCTACATTCTAAAACCCCTAGGTTAACTTTCTTATTTGTATATTTCCTGTCAGTGATATTGATTAGATGAACACAGTATGCAATCATGTTTACATAATGATTATAACATTTTGCATCTTCATACAGCTAATTGTACGAGGATGAGAATGAGGATGAGAAGTCTTTCTTGAATTGATTCATGGACTATAAATGTAATTTAATCCAATTTGCACTGTTCCTGCGACTGTCTAAAACAAGAGAATACAAGATACTGAAATATCTGTCATTTCCTATCAATCCATCCATAACATCCTAACATTACATTGTTCCACACTGCACATATTGGGGACCACAATGTAAGACTAACACCACAAACGTGTTGCTAGCCCTGCTCTCAAACAAGGTTTCATAACCCAGGACAAATATGTGGCTAATTATATGTGTCATTCATTCTTTTACCCTAGGTTAAAATCTGTGTTTAGATTAATGTATGGTTAACCAATTAGTTTACACAAAAATGAAAATTCTGTTATTAATTACTGATGGTCATGTAATTTTAAGACCTTTGTTCATCTTCAGAATACGATGCTCTTTCATCCACCATAGGATAGCATCAGTAACAAGTCAAAGTTTAAAAAATACCAAGAAACATTCTCAAATCAGATCCTATACCTTCAGTGGTTCCACCAGACTATTATCAAGCTATGAGACACATACAGTAAAACAAATATAACAACTCTACTTAATTTCTGTAAGTATTGGGTGCATGTTCACGAGAGTAACGTCCAAACCAATAACGTGTCCATGTGACCAGTAACCATCAAATTTAATAGTTTCCACAAAACTATGGAAGTCAATGGTTACAAGCTTTTTTCTTTTGTGTTTAACAGAAGAAAGAAACTCATAAAGGTTTGGAACAAGTAAAGGATGAGTAACTGATGACAGAATTTTTATTTTTGGTTAAACTATCCCTTTACGCACAGTGTGAAAAGCCCTTATTTGTATGGGAGTTGCTTAGAACAATGGAAACCTTGATAAGGGATCTGGTTCCTGCCCAGGATAGCATCTGATGTGTCCACTGAGGACCATGTTCCTTAATCTTCAGGGAGAAGTCACACCCGGAGCTCAGACACTTGATCTGTACTCGCACAGACATAACTGTTTTATAGGCCAGTGTGTCTGCAGCTGTGCTCTGGCCTAGTGACTGACTTTACAGGCCTGAATTAAAGGCCTGGAAATGCACATGGCATCCCGGGACTATTTACAGCAAGCGTGTTGATATGAGCCATGAAACACACATCGCAGTAACCTTGTTGTTTTGACCAGTGACAGCAATTGAGGGACTAGTGCAACACTTTTGCAGACTAAACATTCATCTGGTTTCGACACAACTTACAGAACTGGTGGACATAAGCCTTGAGAGAGGACTTCACAAATTCAACAGCTTAATGTTATGGTGGTGTATCTGTGCACTTCATTATTTTGTACAAATTCATTTGCTCTCATTATCTTTAATCAAACACCATAACCTTCATTCTCCCTCAAAATAACTTTTCTTCACTTCTGGTCTCATGGAATACCTTTAGGGTGGGGCTATCAGTCCTATCAGTGCGTGTTTTACTTCTGTGCTGTCTTCGTCAATCTTCTTCAATATTGTTAGTGTCGCTCATTTTCCAACAATTTAATCAGTTCCCAAATGATGAAATAATGCACCACCCTACATTTTTTTCTCATTTCAGGACCATTTCAATCAGATGTATGTCACGATATGGGAAAAAAGGACAACCTTACAATCCATTTCATGCTGACTTTAAATGTGCTTCTATACAGATATGCCACGACAGTTCCCAAAGATTGCCCTGACTGATGTGGATGAGGAAGTTCGTCTGCTGGCGGAGAAGGTGTATGCCTCTGCGCTGAAAGAAGAAGACACAAAAGATGCCCTGTCCATGTACACTGTACCGGAAGACTGTCCCATTGGCCTTCAGGAAGCCAAACAGAGGGAGCTACTCAGGGAACTGGCTGAGCAACAGTCAGAAGAAAGTGCCAAACGGTCAGCACCATTTAGATCAGGGATGGGCAACTTTGGTCCTGGAGGGCCACTGTCCTGCAGAGTTTAACTCCAATCCTAATTAAACACACCTGCCTATAGCTTCTAGTGAGCTTGAAGACACTTATTAGCTTGTTTATGTGTGTTTTATAAGTGTTGGAGCAAAACTCTGCATGACACTGGCCCTCGAGGACCAAAGTTGCCCATCCCTCATTTAGATCATAGGTCTCAAACTTGATTCCTGGAGGGCCGCAGCTCTGCACAGTCTTGCTCCAAGCCTAATCAAAAACAGCTGATCCAATTCAAGGTGTTCACAACTACTAAAGACTATTAAGCAGGTGTGAGTTGGAGGTTGTTGGAGTGGCCCTCCAGGTATTGTGTTTGAGGCCATTGACTGCTAACAGTTGGTTTTACATACTTAAAACACCACCGCTGTATCCAAAATCGCATACTTCTATACTATCGTTAAACAGTATGTGAGACGAGTAGTATGTCAGAATTCATAGTATTCGAAAAACTGGTATGCGAGAAGTACCAGGATGACCTACTACTTACTGCGAGATTCTAAAGTGCGTATCCAATAAATGCAACGCTATCTCCTAATGCCACACGAGAGATTTCATGAATAGGAGTAAACCGACGCAACTGATGTGGGTAGGTCACATAATGACTAATGACAAATGTAGTACATCCGAAATCCATTCATTCTACTCACATTCATACTATATAGAACATACTTTTCTAACGGTCGTGTAGTAAATTCAAATTCAAATATAGTACCTACTGAGTATTGATGTTTTTGGACGCAGCACAGGTCTTACCAATCTATGGAGGACAATCTGGTATTTTAAACAAGGTAGCTTCTTCTTGATGCTGGCCCAAAGTGTTATTTTTTACCAGCTTAACTAATCGACACCATATCCTCCAACTAGTCAACCATGTAGACCAGTAGTTCTCAATCCTCTTCCTCAGGACCCCATACTTTGACCATTTTGCATGTCTCTCTTGTTTAGGACACCTGATTTAGATAACCAGCTCTTTAGAAGAGAGCGCCATAAAGTTTTCTGGTTGAAATGTTCCCTAAATATTGTTCACTGCTCTCTGGCCCCTGAACATGGGAAATTGGCTTTACTTGAAGTTTACTTCTTTCAAATTGGAATCATGCCAGTGGAGCGCACTTATGGTCTAATGCAGTGGCTATCAACCACATTCCTGGAGCTCCCCCCTGAAATGCACATTTTGCTTGTCTCCTTTGTTTCACACAGCAATTTCAGGTCCTGGAGTCTCTGCTAATGAGCTGGTGAATTGAATCAAGTGTGTTTGACTGAAAAGACATGGAAAACATGCAGTATTGGGAGAAGGGGGTGGGTAATGGGGGCAGCAATGTGGTTGAGAAGCAACGTGGTACCTCTGAAGAGGTAAGAGAAATGTATAAAATGTGCAGAGTGAGGACCAGGATTGAGAACCACTGATGTAGATCTTAGGTATCCAATCCTGCTCCTGGAGGGCCAACATCTTGCAGAAATTTGCTCCAGGCTAGTTCTAAGTGATCCTGAACACCTTGCTTCACTTGTCCAGGTGTATTTAATTTGGAATTGGAGATGAACTCTGCCGGATGATGACCTTCCTAGGCTCCATTCCAGTCCACTTTTAGACATGCACTTGCAAACTTTCCTTCCTTTGTTACCTTGGGGAAATCGCCACCACCATTTAAAAGTGTGTTCCACTTCACCAAGTGAATGAGGGAAGTTTACATGGACATACCATCAATCCCTAAATTTTGACAGAGGAAATGAATCTTTTTCACATGTCCACTCCTGCCCCTATATGTCTGAGAATGCAATGTGACTGTGACGTCACAACAGTGTAGTTTCCAAGGGTTTAGGGAATTCCATTTAAACCCATTGACATTTTCCACCAGTAGTGGACACTTGCGTAACGTAATCAATGATGTAGATCTGAGGGAACGACACGGAGGGAAGTTAACAAGTGAAGGGCTTAAAGATTTGGACTGGAATGCAGCCCTAGATTGGTAAAACAGTGGTCTAGACAATCTAGATCAGCTTGGACCATGGACTATTGTGGAAACATTTCATAACAAATCTCAAATGGATTGGATTTTCCACCAGCGCAATTAACAATACATGTGCTTAGTGAATTTTCTGTTTGATTGTTTTTTTTAGCCTCCATTTGCTTTAATCCTTTTTAGGAAGAAGAGTTTTAAGATGATTCGGTCCCAATCTATGTCACTGCAAATCCCATTAAGTACAGAGAGTGTCCGGGGTGTAGTGACCCCCCTGATTACCCCGTCCTCCACTTGCTCATCTATTTCGCCAAATTTCCCGGAGTATCAAAGAGTCACCATTAGTGGAGACTACTGTGCTGGGGTGTGTATTATTAGAATGGATGATCAACCAATTTTGTGTTTGCTTTTTTTTTTTTTTTTTTAAAGTTCAACAACTAAAGGCTCTTTAAATTGCAGATGACGTCTTAACAGTCATGTTTTGCGGTGCACTTGCAGATTACAGTTGAGGACTATGAGCAGGCAGCTAAAAGCCTGCTAAAGGCTCTTTTTATTCGAGAAAAATACTCCAAACTGGCATATCACCGCTTCCCACGGACTACAGCACAGTTCTTACGTAATGCAGCTAATGAAAGGTGGACAGAAGACGACGAAATCCTTCCAGGTACATTTGTATACGATCAGGGTTCAAAACCAGATGGGACATGCGGAACATTCTCTTTCGAGGTTTATTTTTGGCTCTGTAAACATTTTAGTGGGATTTCTGTGTACAAAAAAAAATGCTGACTATGTTTGCTTAATGTCCCTGCCTAAAGTCCCTTCCCAAGACATCAATGTTTAACTAATTTTAGAAGACATAAGAGCTGGCATGAGTTACGCATAGCTCAATAATAATAATTTTTTATCCTCTCATGGGAAAGCCAGAATGTTTTATGGGATAACCAAAAAGTCATGTTTTAGGTTTTTTTCTTTCTTTTTCATAAATTCTCCTGCTTTCTGCAGATATTTGTCCATGCCCTGGTGAGGGAGAGGATCCCTACAGCATGGAGAATGTTCCAGAAAATCTTAATTATCAGATGAAGATGAAAGATGGCATTATTTATGTATATGAAAACGCTGAAGCTCTAAGCATTAACAAACCACTCTGCCTTCCGTATCCAGACCTGGAAACATTTGCTATCGACATGAGTCATGTGCTCGCCATGATTGCTGATGGGCCTACGTAAGTCACCTATCGTTTGCAATATACCTGTAAAAATTCTTCCCATGATAAAAAATTTAATTTATCGTAACAATAATGATAAATCATACAATCGGTCTGTGCAGCTATTTATTACAGTGTTGAATACAGTGTGAATACAGTGTTGTGTTTTTGAGCCTGTTTAGAAACACATTTACTGACATACTTTGACATTAAATTCACTTCATAACATCAGTCAAGTGTTTGAAATAGCTCCTTTTTTGTGACCAGATGTGATTTCATATCACAGAATGAGGAAGAAATCAATTAGCATTGCATTATAAATATATGTTATGCTTAAAAAATACCCCGGATGGCTTGAAGAACAGAAATGATCCACATATTGCCACAAGCATTTGTTTTGTTATTATTGTGTTCAATTCTTCATTTGTGTCATCTTTATCCTCTTTGCTCTGCAACAGCAATTAATCATGTCTTTTCCTCAGTAATCTATATGTGGAGTTTACGTCCGAGGGCGCCCTCTAGCATCCAGTATGAATGAAACAGAAATAACATTACAATGCTTGATCGTAACACTATTTCAGAGATCTTCAGTTCTGCTCCTGGAAGGCCCAATGACCTGCAAAGTTTAGTTAACATAATCAATTTAAGTGGTTTTGAACATAAACCAATTAAGTTCCCCCACAAAAAAATCTCCAAAATTGTGTTGTTTCAACTCATTTTAAATAAGTAGTTTGAACAAACAGCAAACATAATTTTTTTGACTGTACATTGTACAAACGCTGGGTTCCACACAATCGATTTGTGTTGGGACAACATGAAAGAATTAAGTTAATCTATTAGTTTTTACACATTTAAGTGGATTGAACATAAAACAATTAAGTTGTCCCAACGAAATCTCAAGAATTGTGTTGTTTCAGCTCATTTTAAGTAGTTTCATTCAAGTAGTTTGAACAAGCAGCAAAAATGTTTTTTTGACTGTATTAATATATTTAATTAATGAAATATAACAATAAAAATATAATTTATAAGCTTTGCTGAAAATATGTCATGTTTTTGTCTCTCTGTGTATACTTATGAATTATATCGCCACTAATATTGTAATCGCAATATATACAATCCCATCCCTATCTCCAACCAATATCAACACATTGGTAATCAATTCAAGAATTATGATGTTTACTTCTTCCCTAAACAGTAAGACCTACTGCCATAGACGACTAAACTTTCTTGGGTCAAAGTTTTACCTGCATGAAATGCTCAACGAAATGGCCGAACTTAAAGAGCTGAAGGGAGTTCCTCATAGAGATTTCTACAATGTCAGAAAGGTATTATATAAAACACACATATAGTAATGTGTAATTACAATTTATTTTCCATGTAGTCTAAATGTGTCTCTATTTACAGGTAGACACCCACATCCACGCAGCAGCATGTATGAACCAGAAACACCTGCTTGATTTTATCCAAACCACCTACAAAACCGACGCCGAGAGAGTTGTTCTGGAGAAGGCGGGGCTTAAACTAACTCTCAAACAGGTGTTTAACAACCTGAACATGGACCCTTATGATCTTACGGTAGACTCTTTAGACGTTCATGCTGTAAGTAACATGTTTTTTATTTAATGTTTACTGATATACTGGTGGCTTGTACAGTCTGCTTCATGTTCAGTGTATTTACAGGGCAGACAAACCTTTCACCGCTTTGACAAGTTCAACTCAAAGTATAATCCTGTCGGAGCAAGCGAGCTGCGGGAAATCTACCTGAAGGCCGACAATTATATCAATGGGGAGTATTTTGCCCGCTTGATCAAGGTAATGTTTGTCAAAACAAGATTAAGGGATGTACAGAAGGACATTTTACACTACGCTCATAATTAAATATGAATGAATCTTGAGGACGGGACGGTGGCTCAGTGGTTAGCACTGTCGCCTCACAGCAAGAAGGTCGCTGGTTCGAGTCCCTGTTGGGCCAGTTGGTATTTCTGTGTTGTCGTGGGTTTCCTTCCGGTGCTACAGTTTTCCCCACAGTCCAAAGTCATGCAGTATAGATGAATTGGATGAACTAAATTGCCCTTAGTGTACGAGTGTGTGTGAATGTGAGAGTGTATGGGTGTTTCCCAGTGCTGGGTTGTGGCTGGAATGGCGTCCGCTTCGTAAAACATATGCTGGAATAGTTGGCAGTTCATTCCGCTGTGGCGACCCTTGATAAATAAGGGACTAAGTCAAAGGAAAATGAATGAATCATCCTAATGAGTTTAATCAAATCTGTTTAATCAACATTTGTAAATGCTTTTCCTCTCTCATTATTAGCATCAACCCTTTTTCAAAACCACATCAAGCAAGAGTAAAACCTCACTCAGTCACTCACTTTACTTCGGCTTAGTCCCTGATTTATCAGGGATTGCCACAGTGGAATGAACCACCAAGAGTTTTTATTTTGTATGTGGAAAATTGACTTTTCTATCACTCGTTTATCATGTGATACATCAAAATGCACATAAACACAGGGTAATAAAACCCAGCTTTTGCTACAGTCTGGATATTACCTGCTGCATCATTGACTTTTATGCTAATTTTAATATTACTATATAATAATATTAATATATAATATTGTTTTTCTGCTAAATTATGTTCTACTGAATTAAACTGATGTTAAATGAATTCAAGTCTTTATACTATGACTAACTTCGATGCCAAAATGTTTCTTCCTGTTTAAAGTCTATCTGAAATCAAAATTTACACAGTTTGTTTTGCTAGCGAAACATTGTTAGAGTCGCTGAGAGAGCTGCAATTTAAAAAAGCACATGCAATTACTATAAACACTAGCAAATTAAGAAAAGATCTTCATCAGTTTGACAACATACATGTTGCAAATCCTCACAACGCAAACAAATTAAGAATGAAACGCAGTGCATTTTCTCACAACACATGCAAATAGCATGGAACATGATGGAAATGTTTCAAGGGGATCCAAAAACATGACGGACCTGGCTGGGATTTGCTTATTGTGCCGTGACTAATGCTCAGTGAAGTTGTAGGTGATCTTTGAAAGGTGAGTTTTTAAAAATATTTTAATATCCTGATTACACCATTCCCTTGTCTTTTGCATATTATTAGCCTCAATAACCATAACCTAAACAGCCAGGTCCGTCACGTTTTTGGGTCCCCCTGAAACATTCTCGTTTTATGCTATTTGCATGTGCTGTGAGAAAATGCAGCGTGTATTCTTAATTTGTTTGTGCTGTGAGTTTTTGTAATTGCATTTGTTTAGTATGTTAAGCTCTCTTGACCACCATATATTGTTATCCTTTAGGCAAACAATTAATCAAAGTTATTTCACTGAAAAAAAGGTTATTTTGGTAATCTTCAACCAAAATCTGACCATTTGCATCCATGTTTGGAGTGGTGGTGCTTCTCTGTTGATGTCAGTTTGACAGCTTCAGTCACAGTATTTTTAACCAAACCATTAGTTTGCTATGAGGTAATGATGCGCAAAAATAAAACCACGCCCCCTACTCAATATTCCATTTCGGATGGAAATACATCAACATACTGAAGTAAAAGTCTCTGAAACTTCAGGTCCAGGACTATAAGAGACATCTGTAACTCTTTGTCTCTGTCAGGAAGTAGCACATAATCTGGAAGAGAGCAAGTATCAGCATGCAGAACCGCGACTGTCCATATATGGCCGTTCCCCTGAGGAGTGGGAAAGTCTCTCCCATTGGTTTATTCAGCACAAAGTGTACTCTCCAAATATGCGCTGGATCATTCAAGTGCCCCGAATATAGTAAGTAGATACAGTTATTATAAATATTTCGAGATAGTACTGATATAATGTTTTATAATGATGTTTTTGTGCTTATTTCTTTTACAGTGACATTTTCAGGTCACGCAAGTTGGTTCCTAATTTTGCCAAGATGCTGGAAAATATTTTCCTTCCTCTGTTCGAGGCCACAGTGAATCCCCAAAAGCACAAAGAGCTCCACGTATTTCTAAAATATGTAAGTTTAAGGTTCATAACAGATGCAACATTTCTAATACATTTCTAATACGATTGTGTACTTATGGTAAACAATGTAAAATTTGTGTAATCAATACCACCGGGTCGTGGTCGGACATAGAGTATGTGGACACTCCTATAGTTAATGGGTTGAATAATCATTGCTGGAAAGAGGGCTGAAAACTCATACTCCAGTAAAAGTAGCATTACTTGCCAACAAATGTAGTGCAAGTGGAGTAAAAGTAACTGTTGTAAACACTACTCAAAGTATGAGTAAAAAATAGACCTCATAAAAAAAGTACTTGAGTAGTGAGTAGCTGTGAAAATGATTCCACCTTATATCCTTAAAATATCAAATGTAGCTTACGTCAGTGCCATTTTCTTTTAATGGTATTTTTAAGTGTAAGTTAAATCATTTGCCATTCGTGGATTATACATTTAAAATGTGAGATTAATTTAATGTGAGAACACATTACAATAATATATGCACCTATAATAAGCTGACAGAAAGCAATGTGTTTACACGTGGAGCAAAATATGTAACCTAGGTGACAAACATTTAGCTGATATATGATATATTCACATTCATGTTATACACTTTGAACCCTTACTAACAAGCTACGAGTGTCCAGCAGTTGGCGCTGCGAACCAAGCTCATGCCGCCCTGATAGAATATGTGTTTGAATATGTGTGTGAATGTGTTTGAAAACGTAACATTCTGTAGTGCATTTAGTTAGTGTTTAAGGACATTTGGTGTTATCGGTCATCATACAGTAAGGGGAAACCGGAGCACGGGGAGAATATGCAAACTCCACACAGAAAGGCCAACTGTCCGAGTCGGGACTCGAACCAGCAACCTTCTTGCTGTGAAGTGACATTGCTAACCACTGAGCCACTATGCTCCCCTATAATACGATTTAATTGAGGCATTTTTTAATATTGACAATTTGCCCACAATAGTTCATAAAGGCTTGCTTGATGGACAAGAACCAATAAGAACCACTTAAGCTCACTTTATTTCATTTTCATTGGTCAGTACTTTTGAATCACCATATTTCCACTATATAAAAGATCAAGAACATATTGGGTCATTGAGGACATTATCTCATGGCCTCTAAAAGCATTGAGGAGATTTAAATGTATTACATTCACAAGAAAGAGTGAACCAACGAAATAGATATCACTTCATTTTGATGGTCCCATTTGCGCATTTTCTTGACTATAAGTTTCAGTGAAACCACAAATTCTCACAAATTCAGTGAAACCACAAATTCTCTTGACTGTAATACATTTGCTAGTACAAGTCAACTTACAAGGGTGGCACGGTGGCTCAGTGGTTAGCACTGTCGCCTTACAGCAAGATGGTCGCTGGTTCGAGTCCCGACTGGGCCAGTTGCCGTTTCTGTGTGGAGTTTGCATGTTCTCCACGTGTTTGCGTGGGTCTCCTTCGGGTGCTCCAGTTTCCCCCCACAGTCCAAAGACATGCTGTATAAGTGAATTGGATGATATAAATTGGCCATGTATGAGTATGTGTGTAAATGCGAGTATGTATGGGAGTTTCTCACCACTGGATTGCGGCTGGAGGGGCATCCGCTCCATAAAACATATGCCTAATAGTTGGCGGTTCATTCCACTGTGGCGACCCCTGATAAATAAGAGACTAAGCCGAAGGAAAATGAATGAATAGTTGCAATGTAACTTATAATCCAAATGTGTTAAAGGGACCATAAATAAAGTCAGTCTAAATAATGTGAATGATGAGGGTATGTTTTTATCATACAAAGCGACCATGTCTCTTTGATTCATATTAAGCTGCTGGATTCATATGGATTTATTTCTTAACCTCTTCACAAATATTTATTCCATTTGTGATGAATACTTTTAATGTAGGTGAAATCTATTAAATGACAATAAAAATAACTTTTAAATGATTTTGAATTACATTAGGGTGAATAAACAAGTCTAGAACTTTTATTTTGAACAAACCATTTCATGCTAAAAGCACACGGTGACATTCTAGAGAACTGTGTGTTTTTAGCATGTCAAAAAGTTCAGAGAGGATCCGTTTTGCTCCAGGATGAAAAATGTGACTGGTCTGCAAAAACCCCCAGTTCTGAACCCCACTCAACATATTTAAGGATTAATTAAAATGACAGTGCCTGACCTCTGACCAATGTCTGACCTCACTAATGCTCCTGTGTCTGAATAGGAGTAAACCTTCGCAGTGGAGGCTTGTGTCTATATACTTTTGTCCATGTAGAATGTTATATATATATATATATATACACTGATCAAAGACAAGGCCATTTTGGTGTCTGCATCAAACTCAATTGACAAAAGTGTTGTTTATATAAAAGTAAAGCGTA
>CAIGQW010053650.1:4319043-4353522 GCA_903798125.1 Danio choprae | reverse complement strand
CTGCTCCTCCTGTGTTTTCTCCTCCACCTGCTCCTCCTGTGTTTTCTCCTCCATCTGCTCCCCCTGTGTTTTCTCCTCCACCTGCTCCTCCCGTGTTTTCTCCTCCATCTGCTCCTCCTGTGTTTTCTGCAGGTCTTCTTTAGTCCGGTGTTCCCAAACCTCTGTCTCGATGTACTCCTTCTGCTGCTCTACATCACACCTAGCATTGCAGGGTCTTTTCCTAAAAAAATTAATTAAATTAAATTAAATATATTCATTCATTAATTTTCCTTTGGCTTAGTCCCTTTATTAATCTGGGGTCGCCACAGTGGAATGAACCGCCAACTTATTCAGCATATGTTTTACACAGCGGATGCCCTTCCAGCTGCAACCCAAATACTGAGAAACACCCATTCACACTCATTCACACACACATACACTATGGCCAATTTAGTTTATTCAATTCACCTATAGCGCATGTGTTTGGACTGTGGGGGAAACCGGAGCACCCGGAGGAAACCCACGCCAACACAGGGAGAAAATGCAAGCTCCACACAGAAATGCCAACTGACTCAGCTGGGACTCGAACCAGCGACCTTCTTGCTGTGAGTCGATCATGCTAACCACTGAGCCACCGTGTCGCTCTAAATCAAATATAATTTTATTTAATTAATTAGAATAATTCCATTGTCTGCGTAAAACATATGCTGGATAAGTTGGAGGTTCATTCCGCTGTGGTGACCCCAGATTAATAAAGGGACTAAACCGAAATGAGAATGAATGAATGAATGAATGAATTAGTACATTGTTAAATACTTGTCAGTAAATGATATGATAGTCTTCTTAGATTTTATACTTTTTTGTTACAGTAAGCCCTGTGCATGAACAGACCATACGAGGCAGCAGAGTGATGCAGTGGGTCGCCTCACAGCAAGAAGGTCGCTGGTTCGAGCCCCAGCTGGATCAGTTGACATTTCTGTGTGGAGTTTGCATGTTCTCCCCGTGTTGGCGTGGGTTTCCTCCGGGTGCTCCGGTTTCCCCCACAAGTCCAAAGACATGCAGTATAGATGAATTGGGTAAGCTAAATTGTCCATAGCGTATGAGATGAGTGAATGGGTGTGTATGGATGTTTCCCAGTGATGGGTTGCAGCTGTAAGGGTATCCGCTGCGTAAAACATATGTTGGATAAGTTGGCGGTTCATTCCGCTGTGACGACCCCAGATTAATAAAGGGACTAAGCCGAAATTAAAATTAATGAATGAATGAATAGACCGTAAAAATTCATACGAATAAGCCACTAAATCAAAGTTACAATTTGAATTGTGTGAATTGTGCAGTGAACAAAACCCATTCTTGTCTGAGGAAAACTTTGACTACATGTTTGAATAAAAATGTACTGTAGTAAAACATCAAAAATAACTTACGTCTTGAAATAATAGAGTGCCAGAAACACAGCAATCATGACTGCAAAGGTGACGGTGATCAGTAAAGCGGCCGGAACAGCTGCAAACCAGAAAGAGAAATACAGTAAGCACAAGCGTTTATTTAGCTTGAACTGAATAATGCTTTCATACTGTATGTTAAAGAGATGTTAAAGAGATACCCAAAAATTACTCACTATTCACTAACCCGCAAATGGTTCCAAACCTTTATGAGTTTCATTCTACTGTCAAACACAAAAGAAGATATTTTGAATAAAACTGAAAACCTGTAACCATTGACTTCCATAGTAGGAAAAACAAATACTATGGAAGTCAATGGCTACAGCTTTCCAGCGTTATTCTAAATATCTTCTTTTGTGTTTGACAGAAGAATGAAACTCAGGAATTTTTCAGTTTTGGGTGAACTATCCTATTAAAGGCTCGATTTAAATAATCTAAACACATGGTAGAAAGCACAGAGTCGTATCCCAGTCCACTTTTGCTATTTTAAGGACGGGAAAAAATGGTCGTAACACAGCATGATCTACAAGGGTTGTCCTTATTAAATTAATGAGTTATTGGTGTGTTTTGGGCATAATGTTCTTTAAACCAATCAGAGTCTCATGTCCTATTCCCATGGCGGATTAACCATTTACATGCCAGACTTTGTAAGGGGAAATTTGAACACTTCATTAGCGTCGAAACGAATCTGCTCGTGCGTGAGGTTAAACCTACATCAGAGCCGGATTCCACCAAAGCCCCCTGAGGTGAAGAAGGCATGGGAGACGGTAGCGTTTTTTATATTCATGTACACAATAACAATCTTTTACAATTTATCATTCATTCATTTTCTTTTCGGCTTAGTCCCTTTATTAATCTGGGGTCGCCACAGCGGAATGAACCGCCAACTTATCCAGCATATGTTTTATGCAGTGGATGCCCTTCCAGCTGCAACCCATCACTAGGAAACATTCATAGACACCCATTCACACTCATACACTATGAACCAAACTCCACACAGAAATGCCAACTGACCCAGCCGAGGCTCGAACCAGCGACCTTCTTGCTGTGAGGCGATTGTGCTACCCACTGCGCCACCGCGTCACCTCTTTTACAATTTAATACTTTAATTTTTGTGTATGCGTGTTATGGACCCACCTGCAGGAGCATTTCACTAAAGCGCTATTTAAATAACAACAACAACAACAAAATAAACTGCGCCACTGACTTTAGACCAGCTTTTAGTTAATCAATGGCGCTGTCTACTTCAGTTGCATCAAAATAGCAATGCGGTATTATTGCATACCTTGCAAAACATACAATGTACAGTAAACATTTGTTATTTAACAACATGGCACAGGACATTAAAAGTAATACCTACACTAGGTTGAAACTAGCAACAAAAAAAAATGACAGGGCCCTGTATTTACCTTCAGTTGAGCCACTGCTCAGGGCCAGATGTTTGCCATCATCAGCCCTGTGGACCACCGAGGGACCTGGAGAAGCTGAAGGATTAACGCTGGACCAATGGGAAGGGATTTTAGGAAATGGGCTTCCCCTCAGATGAACTCCAGCAGTAGGAGCTACAGATGAACGTGTCGTCATCGGCTTTCCGGTTGTCATTTGGTGCGCCTTTATGGAAGCCTGTGTCTCAAAATCTGGAAAAGAAATCCAAACAATTCCAGCTTGTTACATAACAGACACGGCAGACATGTTCAACTTGATCAGGCGTTTGCCAATTCATCCCTCTGACTTCCTTCCGCTTTACCACATCCATGACCCTCATAGGAAACCAATCCATGATGATGTCACATCCACAGTTTCCTATTTCCTTGGCACATTAACGCTTTGTACTGATTTGTTGCCAAATAACACACAAACTTATATAGAAAGAAATGTGCATCAGGAAGTTCCCGTATATGAATGAACATATACTAAAAGTATAGCTTTTATTTATTTGAACATAAATGCACATATTTGTAACTCCTATGGATATAATGGTTATAAAAATATATGTAAACAGCATATATTTTGGAATATATGTCATATACTGTATATATAATATATGAGAAATCCAAACTTCCATGCAAATGTAATTTGCATATATTGCCATGTATCAGATTCTATATGTGTTTAGCTTATATTTATCAGGATTTGGTGTGTAATCATGTTTAATTTGATAAAAAGCCCATTTTAAACCACATATTGTTGGCGATGGGATAATTAAGTACTTTCTTATTTCTGCCAGATCACACTCAAACTGGAAGAGAAGAACGTACTCTATAGGTATCAGAAAGTTGCTTCTTAATTTACATATAGTCAATATCAATTAAATTAAGTCAAGGACTACTTTGTTTAATCTTAATTCAGAGTATGCATTAAATCCAATTTACTAAATGTTTTTAAAGCGAGACATCACATTTAAATCAAATTTATGAAAAGGTATTACTTAAAAAAATGAAAAACCTTGTGACTGGAATGTTAAGTGTACAGTTTAATTAATGTTTTGTGGCTGATGTCCTTAGTATTTGTGAAAAAATAAGTGTATAAACCATAAAGTTCAGGCCCGTTGCCAGCCTGGTGAAAGCGGTGGTTCTTATTCTCTCAATAGTGGACCTCATTCACCTCATTTTCTATTTAATTATGAGATTTAAAGTTTAGTGCATTTTAGTGACAAATTTTAGCGGAATTATCTGTAGTCATCATAATCATACTTTTGATGTACCAAAAACATTTCCTAAAGATTTATAATGAAGAAATATACAATAATAGTGGGCGTCACGGTGGCGCAGTGGGTAGCACGATCGCCTCACAGCAAGAAGGTCGCTGGTTCGAGCCTCGGCTGGTCAGTTGACATTTCTGTGTGTGTGTTCTGTAAGTTTGAATGAATGTAAAATAACACTTTTTTTTTTATTACACATTTATCATTCATTCATTCATTCATTCATTGTCTTTTTGGCTTAGTCACTTTATTAATCTGGGGTCGCCACAGCGGAACTTATCCAGCATATGTTTTACACAGCGAATGCCCTTCAAGCCGCAACCCATCACTGGGAAACATTCATACACACTCATTCACACATACACTGTGTACAATTTAGCTTACCCAATTCACCTATAGCGCATGTATTTGGACTTGTTGGGGGAAACCAGAGCACCCGGAGGAAACCCACGTGAACACGGGGAGAACATGCAAACTCCACACAGAAATGCCAACTGACCTAGTCAAGGCTCGAACCAGCGACCTTCTTGCTGTGAGGCGATTGTGCTACCCACTGTGCCACCGCATCACCTACACCACCCGAACCCCCCTGGCTACGGGCCTGAAGTTTACATTTAATTTGGCTAATTTGTATTTCATTCGTACAAATATGTATAATTAATAAAAAGAAGCATGCCCCCAAACCCCACCTCTAACCCTACCCCTCATTGGGAGATGAGCAAATCATACTAAAATGTATGAATGAAATCATACAAATGAATAATTTGCCACTAAATTAAAAGGTTACGAACTGACGTGCTGCCCCGTTGACACCACATGACAACCTTTCCACCAATTCAGAGTGTGCTTCATCCAGGTGAGTGGGCTTGACAAACCACCTGTAGAAAACGCACTCTGTCATCTCTCTGACACTTGAACCGACACTTGCACCAGTTTTGCACATTAGCACCAGATACTTTCTTACAATCGCTCCATATCATAAAAACAAAACAAAAAAAACATTGTGCATTTATGACGTGTGCTTCACACAGGTAAGTGGTCTTGACAAACCACCTGTATAAACCTCTTCTCTCTATAAAAACCACTCCCACCCCTAACTCTAGCACTTAAGTCTCTGAGCACAAACAGTTCCAGAATATAACTAGCACTTCTTGTGTGTATTGCCTCTTCTTGCTGAATCGCTGAATGCCTCCTCAATTGTAAGTTGCATTGGACCAAAGCATCTGCTAAATGACTAGACGTAAACATAATATGTAAATGCCATGAGATTATATTGGTAAAACTCATCTAAACATTGGTAATTCTATTAAAGCTGCTGTGTTTACATGAAGTAATCACTGAGAGGTGCAGGAACGCCCTTATATGGAGAGGATTAGGGTGTGTTTTATGCAAAATATGATTTTATTTATTCATAAAAATACATATCTGCTGATCGTGCATACACCGTAAAAGAAATCTTGCTGCCTTCAATTTTTTTGTTGAATCAAATTAACTTTTCTAGTCATCTCAACTTGCATCAACCAAACTGACTAAAATATTAAGTTAGACATTGTATAACTTAAACAATTTAGTTGAAACCTTATTAACTTATTAAAATATGTTTGTTGTCTTGACTTTTTGTCGTTCATTTTTTTTTACAGTGTATGTAACAGTCTCTAAAATGATTTATAATTAACTAAAATAGGCCTCACGGTGGCGCAGTGGATAGCATGTTCGCCTCACAGCAAGAAGGTTGCTGGTTCGAGCCTCGGCTGGGTCAGTTGGCGTTTCTGTGTGGAGTTTGCATGTTCTCCCTGTGTTGGCGTGGGTTTCCTCCGGGTGCTCCGGTTTCCCCCACAAGTCCAAAGACATGCGGTGTAGGTGAATTGGATAAGCTAAATTGTCCATAGTGTGTGCGTGTGAATGGGTGTGTATGGATGTTTCCCAGAGATGGGTTGCAGCTGGAAGGGCATCCGCTGCGTAAAACATATGCTGGATAAGTTGGCGGTTCATTCCGCTGTGGCAACCCCAGATTAATAAAGGGACTAAGCCGAAAAGAAAATGAATGAATGAATTAACTAAAATAGTTTACCTGTTACATTGAAGCAAAAGACATCAAACTGTTTGCTAGGATTTGCACGCCACACCACAACCCCAGTCCTGCCACTGCCGCAGTTGGGGTTAACCTGGACTCGAGGAACAACAGCGATCTGCTCATCGATCCACCCGAACCTAGCATTTCAAAAGAGAAATATGAATAATCCTCGCATTAAATATACAAGTATATCGGTATTTTCAGAACTGAGTGTTTTACCTGCACGTCTCCAGGCCGCGTTTCTGAGCTTCTGCTAGCTGTGCTTTGTTTGCAATCGTCAATCCAAGATGCTCACAAAGATCTCTGGCTGAAGATGCATTTAAAGCATATTGATTTCCAAAGGAAGCTTCTGATACCCCGGAGATGGCTTGTTTAGGGTACACTGTTCATCAGAAGAAAAACAGACAAAGATATGGTTATTTTGTGTAATTAACATGAAAGGGATAGTTTTTCCAAAACACAAAAGAAGATATTTTGAAGAATGTTGGAATATGTTTATTTATTTATATATTTATAGTAGGGGGGAAATACTACAAGTTACAATATTCATCAGAAGAAGAAAAACTGCAAAAATATTCTTATTTTGTATAACAAAAATGAAGGATAAAAAAGAAGATATTTTGAAGAATGTTAAAAACTGGTAACCATTTATATTCATAGTATGTGGAAAATGTCTGGTTTGAGGTAGACCATTCATCAAAAGATGAAACAAATGCAAAAATATTTTTATTTGTTGTAACGAAAAGGTGACATTTTGAAGAATATCTGAAACGGGTAACCATTTACTGTATATTCATAATAAGAGGAAAATACTATGGAAGTCAATGGCTTGTTTAGGCTGCTTTGTTCATCAGAAGAAAACATAAAAATATATTGTTATTTTGTGTAACAAAAAATAAAAGGGTTAGTTCACACAAAGCACAAAAGAAGATATTTTGAAGAATGTTGTAAACAAGTAACCATTTATAACCATAATGGGGAAAATACTATGGAAGTCAATGGCTTGTTTAGGGAACACTATTCATCAGAAGAAGAAAAAATGGAAAATATAGTTTTTTTGTGTAATAAAAAGAAGATATTTTGAAGAATGTTGCAAACCGGTAACCATTTACTGTATATTCATGAAAGGGGGACAATACTATGTAGGTCAATGGCTTGTTTAGGGTACACTGTTCATCTGAAGAAACATACAAATATATTGTTATTTTGTGTAACAAAAATGAAAGGCTTAGTTCACACAAAACACAAAAAAAGATATTTTAAAGAATGTTGGAAACCGGTAACCATTTATACTCATAATGGGGAAAATACGTTGGAAGTCAATGGCTTGTTTAGGGTGCACTGTTCATTAGAAAGAAAGAAAAAAGAAAAAATATTGCTATTTTGTGTAACATGAAAGGGTTAGTTCACACAAAACACAAACAAAGATATTTTCAAGAATGTTCAAATTTATGTAGTCATTTATATATTCATAGTAGGGGAAAATACTATGGAAGTCAATGGCTTGTTTAAGATACACTATTAATCAGAAGAAGAAAAAATGCAAAACTTGTGTTATTTTGTGTAACTAAATTAAGGGCATAGTTCACCAAAAACACAAAAGAACATATTTGGAAGAATGTTGGAAACCAGTAACCATTCATATTCATAATAGGGGAAAAATACTATGGAAATCAATGGCTTATTTAGGGTGTAGTGTTCATCAGAACATACAACATACAAAATATTGTTATTTTGTGTAACAAAATTAAGGGCATAGTTCACCCAAAACACACAAAAAAAGATATTTTGAAGAATGTTGGAAACTGGTAACCATTTATATTCATGGTAAGGGGAAAATACTGAAAAGAAATGCAAATATATTGTTATTTGTGTAACAAAAAGAGGATATTTGGAAAAATGTTGGAAACTGGTAATTAAAAAAACTACTATGGAAGTCAATGGCTTTTTATTTTTTACATTTTACATCTATAAAAGTAGATTGTATGGATAAAAATATATATATATAGATTTTTCTTTTATGCCAAAATCACTAGGATATTAAGTAAAGATCATAATTTTTTTTAGATTAGTAATGTGCATTGCTAAGCACTTGGTTTAGACTAATTAAAGATGATTTTTTTTAATAATTAGTTATTTTTTACCCTCATATTCCAGATTTTCAAATAGTAGCCCAAATATTTTCATATCCTAACAAACCATAACTTAATGGAAAGCTTATTATTTTAAAAAAGACTGATTTTGTGGTCCAGGGAGCACATACAATCAACATTTATAAACAACATTACAAAAATCTTTGCACATAATCCAAACACTCCATCTACAACAGGCAATAAATAAATGCTCATGGCAGATCTTACCTTTCACCAGCTGCATGTCAAAAGTCAGAGCAGACATGAACATGCTACTGAAAAGCACCATCTTCATTTCCATCATCATCCTCATCCAGACTCTGATCATGGTGTTTCTGAGTCAAGTGTTTCTCAGAGTGTCAAACGGAGAGGTTATAGGGAGGCTAAACTCCCTAGGGGGGCGTCCCGTTGCGTAGAGGGGCGGTTATTGCATAAATGACCCGTACAAAGTGTCATGACCAAAAGGAAACAGGAGGTGCGCTGGCATCTCTGATGAGGACGCCGCTTTTCAGGAGACCAAGGAGAAAGTGTGTGTGAATGAAGACCTGCTGACGCACGCCAACACACACAAACATTTCCATGCTTTGTGTCATAGAGAGTACAGTGCAGATCCACAACCTGTGCAGGAAATCCATAACGCCAGGGGAACATGTTCTGGACTGATCTGGTCAAATATCAGCTTACTCTCACATGATTTTACTGATAACCGAGCACTTTGGGAACACATTTATAAAATTAAATAAATAAATATAAACATGCTCATGATTGATCTGGTCAAAAATGTGCTTTTTCTCATATGATTTTCCTGATAACTGAGCACTTTGGAGGCCCATTTAAAATAAAATAAAATAAAATAAAATAAAATAAAATAAAATAAAATAAAATAAAATAAAATAAAATAAAATAAAATAAAATAAAATAAAATAAAATTAAATAAAATTAAATTTAAAATGTAAAATTAAGAAATACATTTTTTATATAAAATAATAAAAAAAATTTTATTAAATAAAAATATAATAAATAATTTAATAAAAAAAATGAAATAAAATAAAAAATAAATAAAATAAAAAGTAAAAATTTATATAACAACTAACAAAAAGGATGTAAAAAAATGTTTGAACAAAAATAAAATAAATAAATAAAATGTTTAAAAAATAATAAATATTTTGGATTACATTTAAAAAAAATTAATAAAATGTAACAAAAATGAAATAAAAATGTTTAAATAAAAATAAAATAAATTAATTAAATATTAAATAAAATTAAAAAAGCATAAAAAAAATTTAATAAAAAATGTAACTAAATTAAATTAAAAAAAAATTTATATATAAAAAAATAAAACAACAAAAAAAACTAAATAAAATAAAATAAAATAAAATAAAATAAAATCATAATTAATCCGCAACAGCACGGGAACATGCTCAGAATTAATCTGGTCAAATATCAGCTTTTTCCTCATAGGATTTCCCTTATAACCGAGCACTTTGGGGGCTCATCTCTTTTCTAAAATAAAAAAATGAAATAAATAAAAAATAAAATAAATCATGCTTTGAAAAATGTATAAAATAAAATATACATATAATGAGATACTAAGTAATAGTTATGAGATAAATCAAAATTATGACTTTTAAAGTCATAATTACTATTACTATTGATTATTAAAGTCATAGATAATCCATTAGCCAATTTCTACCAAAAATAAGATTAAGATTGAGATCAAGATTAAGATTAAGATTAAGATTAAGATTAAGATTAAGATTAAGATTAAATTAAATTAAATTAAGCTTTGATAAAATTCTGAAATAAAATATCTATATAATGATATTTTAGGTAATAGTTATGAGATACAGTAAGTAAATTATTGACAGTTGGACATGCTTTTCAACTAAAGACAGGCAATTAGCAATATGATACATAGGCAAAAGAGATTACATCTGTCATATGGAATAAGTAAAGTATTTATCGTGATTATTATTAATATTGAAAGAAAAACTTTTATGGACCCTTTTCACTAGACAGTTATGACACATTTAATGGTCATCTTCAGCATCTTAATTCCTTCAAAGTTGTTAATATCTTTAATATTTTATATTCTTTCTTTATATTTTAATATGTACATTTATAAAGCTATAGTTTGTATTAAAGTTACAGCATGCAATTTTGACACCCAGTGGTTTAACTAGGTATTGCAAACTTGGTTCAAAACATACATACTGCCATACTACTGAAAGCAGCAGCAGATAGTTCACCTCAGACCTTGAAAATAAAATAAACTGTTTGAAACTGAACTTTAGAACTGACTCAGTGCAAGCCAACACATATCAGTGATTCAGCATCTACATTTTATAATGTTAAAGATGCTTAATGTGTATTAATTAGATTATAAACATTACCATTTCGCTGAAGTGCAGTGAGTGCACTATTCTGTGCTTCTGATTGGCTCTTTTTATATTTCTGTTGTGTTTCGTCTGGTGCAACCAGTTTGGTACAGCCAAACTGCTTATCACTGCATTAATCTTGTCACGTACAGTGTTGCTAGGACACGGGGTTACAACTGCTCACCTAATGTTTACGCTCATAATATTTATAATTTTTGCTTATTAATAACCACCTCAAGTGGAACTCTGAATCTGTGTGTCATTTTGAAGGCAGATACTGTCCACTGGAGGTCGCATTTTAGTCACAGACGCATACTTTGAGAGCCTTCCTGACTGAATGAATGAAATAGCTGTTTTCCACCAAGGCAACCTGGAGTGCTGAAATATAATTGGCTAAACTGACATTGGCCGGGTTAAATGACCAAAACAAAGACAGCCATTCCGGCACGTAACTCACATTTTCAAAGCAGAATATCTGACTTCAGCAATGTTTTTCAGATAAACAAGAATCTTCACTTAGCATGCTTCTTAAATATCTGCAAACATATTATGGTATTTTTATCCTTTGAAAGAGTGAAAAATTTACATACAGCACCTTTAAATCATCTTTGCATCAATTTACGAAAAAACAACAACTAAATACCTAAAATACAGGTAGCTAATAATAATTAATTATAATTACTTATGCAAGGTGTTTATAATGCAGCATATATGGGACAGTAAATTGGACATTGTTCTCTCTTCTGGTTCCTGTTGTCAGTCTCATGCTATTTTTACCAGTTTTCGTTTTGAAAGTTGTGATAACACTATTGTTGAGCTGATTATGTTGAGTATCATTTAGTTTAGTTACATGACAGTTCCTCCGACACAAACATTATTATTGGTATTATTAGGAGTCAATTGCCTTTGACTTAAAACTATTCATTATAAGTGACAAAACACATTTATAGTCCATAATATTTTCATTATGAGATGTTTCTGAATTGGGGCGGCACGGTTGCTCAGTGGTTAGCACTGTTGCCTCACAGCAAAAAGGTTGCTGGTTCGAGTCCCGGCTGGGCCAGTTGGCATTTTTTGTGTGGAGTTTGCATGTTCTCCCCTGCATGGGTTCTCCCCTGCATGGGTTTGCTCTGCGTGCTCCGGTTTCCCCCACAGTCCAAAGACATGCGCTATAGGTGAATTGGGTTAAACTAAAATTGTCCATAGTGTATGAGTGTGTGTGTGTGTGTGAATGTGAGTGTATGGGTGTTTCCCAGTACTGGGTTTCGGCTGGAAGGGCATCCGCTGCGTGAAATATATGCCGGAAGAGTTGGCGGTTCATTCTGCTGTGGCAACCTGGTAAATCAGAGTCTATGCAGAAGGAAAATTAATGTTTCAAAACTCATAGAAGAGAGTGTGTGTTAAAGCCTGTGCTGAATATCCAGTGAACTGAGTGTGTGTTGTTTGTGAAGACACTGCTGAGATGATGTGCTCAGTCACTTCTCTGGCTTGTTTTTTCTGCTTTGGTCTCTTAATGGACAATTTCCTCCTGTTCCCCCTGTGTTTGCTTATTAACGGCTGATGTCCATCTTACTTCCTGTGATAGAACGCAGACACAGCTCAAACATACTTCCGGCAAAACATCTCTCCAACACACACAAACACACACACACCACACACACACACACCACACACGCACACACACACGCACACACCACACACACACACACACCACACACACACACACACACACACACACACACACACACACACACACACACACACACACACACACACACACACACACACACACACACACACACACACACACACACACACACACACTCATAGACATGATGTTTCTACTATACAACCGTATAATCTCTCCCTCAACCCCAACTATACTCTCATATGAAACAATCTGCATTTTTACATTTTCTAATTACTTGACTCTGTGTGATTTATAAACATGTTTCCCCATGGGAACCTCTATTTTGGTCGCCATGGTGACAAGTCCCCATGAGTCTGTGTGCATTCAGATTTAAGTCCCCATCGGGATATAAAAACAAATATACACCACACACTCCCTCTCTCTCACACATACCAACACTGTACTAATATTTACTTAAGTACTTACTTAAACGAATACTTAAAGTAATATTACCTTAAAATAGGTTTTCATATTTTGGTCAAAGACAATGTACGCCCTTATACATTTCTGGAGAGCACGAAATATGTAGCCAGAGTTACGTGTGGCTGCATTTTGCCTTCAAAACAAACGCTACAGGGCGATATGACGCCCAGATGGCTTCTGTTTCTTTTCGTGCTACCAGCTGACCACTTACCTCTGTGTGGACAGCTTTTCCGCTGTTACCAGCTTGACCTGTAGCTTGAAATGTAGAGAGTTGACTACAATGACAGGGTTCGAGTTCGGAGAAAAACGGTTCCAGAAAGCATGCAAAAATAAAATAAACAAGTAAACAACAGGGTTAGAGCATGATATGATCTGAAAATGTGGTACAAAATAGGCTGCAGTAAGGGCTTTTCATTTGTTCTGGATTGCTTTTGAAAACACTATCGGTTGGGTTTAGGGAAGGGGGTGATTGGGTCAATCGGTGCTTTTGAAAACACTATCGGTTGGGTGTAGGGAAGGGGGTGATCGCTGGTCAATCGGTGCTTTCGAAAACACAATCGGTTGGGTTTAGGAATGGGGTGATCGGGTCAATCGGTGCTTTTGAAAACATTATCGGTTGGGTTTAGGAATGGGGGTGATCGGGTCAATCGGTGCTTTTGAAAACACTATCGGTTGGGTTTAGGGAAGGCGGAGATTGGGTCAATTGGTGCTTTTGAAAACACTATCAGTTGTGCTTAGGGAAGAAGGAGGGTGGGTCAGTCAGTCAGTCAGTCAGTCAGTCAGTCAGTCAACAGCGGCCTCTGGTGGATTTACGCGAGAACAGCAGGCACGAATGGCACTCGCGAGAGAAATTTGAGGTCTTAAAAAGCATAGACAGCGACCTCTGGTGGATTTGCAAAAACAAAAACTGCAAAAAACGTAGCTTCTGGGACGTATTTCGTGCTCTTCAGAAATTAATATGGTGTATGTATCAATAAAGAGCCTGGGTTGGATGTTTTGCTCTGTAAATGCACCCCGATATTTTTTTGAGACTCAAATTTGTTTCCTTTAATGTGAAAATGTGAAATACACACACGTACCCTAGAAACAACAACAAACAATGTCTGACTTTTAAACACCTTTATTATAAGGTACAAAGTGGCACCACAGTAAACACAAGCACACATGTGCAAATAGGAAGTCTTTCATGCTAGTTAAAAGTGCTCTTCAAAATTGTGAAAAAGTCTGTACTATTAAAAATCAGTGCTCTGAAGGCACAACCGCACACACACACACACACAACCATCAACTACCAGTTGCAAAATATTGCACTTTAGGATCTACCTTGGAATGTCAATTCAAATAAACAACATAGACAACGGCAACATACTGTATTAAATATCGTACTTAATATTTCAAATATAGAATTTCACGAAACCTGAGAAGTTTAATTGTAAGGTTTAAGTGGTATAATCATATATCAAATGTGACATTAATCTCATAAAACATTTCTCCTTAATAAGAAAACATTCCTAACCTCAAGTAATAGAACTTATCAATTTACATTGTGCTCCACTCATTTTTAGCACCCTTGGTAAATGTGATAAAAGATGCAGTGAAAAAAAAAAAAGTCTTCATTTTTTTTTAACCTTCTGATCTTTTGCTTACAGTATTAACAACAACAACAAATATATATGATGAATTGTTTTTTTTTTTTTTCAACAATTAAATCGAATTATGCTGATGAAGGATTGTTGTTTTGGAGACTTTCTGACTCAAAGATCCAAGTAACGTCTGCAATTCTGCAGTGATTTTTAGAAGATTTGTTGGTCCCTTCAAGCTTCCTCCTGACCATGTGTTGGGGGAAAGACAGACATCAGATACATAACATTGGAATTTCTTAATTATTGCCCTGATTGTGAAAATGGGTTTTCAGTGTTTTTATTTGTATATTTTATAGCCGCTTTCAGTTTTGTGCAGCTCAACAATCTTCTTCTGTGTGTGTCTGTGTGTATGCATCGTATGCCATCGAACTGTTGTATAAACGCAATATCACACGAGTAGCAGTGCGAAATGGCTGTATATCGTCACTGGTGGGACACTAAGGCACTTGACCTGCGGCCTCGAGCCTACGCACACCTCGCACTGGTGCTGATATACAGCCATATTGATGTGCTACTCGTTTGATATTGCTCATATATATATATATGTATAGAAATAAAACTATCGAAATTTCCAATGTCGAGGCAACATGGCGAATGCTCCCACACGCAAACATGTCACACTACACAAACTAATCATCTACCAAACCATATACCATTATAACCATCTACACCCATCGTAACTGCCGTTGAGAACGCAGAAAGAGCCTAGTGTTAAAACAGTTCGGACTATGTGTTTAATTGCAACATTAAAAATTGCTTTAATTAGTATTAGTTATTAGAAATAAAATAATCAAATGTGTGTGTGTGTGTGTGTGTGTGTGTGTGAGTGTGTGTGTGTGTGACTGGCTTTTATACACTTTTCTGCTCTGTTGCCTTTCAGTCACAAGAGCTTCGAAGAAAATGGAAAAAGCTTATCCTATTCATTAAATGTGTGTGTGTGTGTGTGTGTGTGTGTGTGTGTGTGTGTGTGTGTGTGTGTGTGTGTGTGTGACCCTTTCTCTGAAACCCTTGGCTAAAGTCACATAATCTATTTCCAAGAAAAAGAGCGTCAAAGTTGTATAACCATAATAAATAATAAATGACAATAATACGTGATTTCCGTTTATTGCAGTAAATAACAGATTAAATATCAAGGTTTCGGGATACAGCACTAAAATGTACATTTATAACATGTTAAATACTGAAATTAACCATTTTATCAACACCAAGTCTTACTGTTTTGAGCAATAAATAAATAAATATCAGAGATTTACTACCTAAACACTGATTTCGATCATCTCTGGGTTTACTTTCAGTACATGTGTGTGTGTGTATATATATATAAGGGCTGTCAATGCCAATGCATTAACGTATGTGATAAAGCTTAATAGGTGAAGGCATTGTGTATATGATGGATCAAGGGATGGCATGGTGGCTCAGTGGTTAGCACTGTCACCTTACAGCACCTTACGGATCCCGGCTGGGCCAGTTGACATTTCTGTGTGGAGTTTGCATGTTCTCCCCGTGTTGGTGTGGGTTTCTTCCAGGTGCTCCGTTTCCCCCATAATCCAAAGACATGCGCTATAGGTGAATTGAATAAACTAAATTGGCCATAGTGTATGAGTGTGTGTGTGTGTGTGTGTGTGAATGTGAGAGTGTATGGGTGCTTCTCAGTACTGGGTTGCGGCTGGAAAACATCTGCTGCGTAAAAAATAGTTGGCTTTTCATTTCACATTCAACCGGATAAATACGGGAATAAGCCGAAGGCAAATTAATGAAGGAAGGATGGATCAAGACATGACAAATGGCAAGAATACTTAAAGAAAACTGTGCTGTTTTTAATTGTTTGTTCTCATTGAAAACTTTTTTTGTTAATATTTTGAGCAAAAGACAAACAATAAGTTAGAGTTAAACAATAAATACATTTATTTTTCACAGTCATCTCATGTTTACCAAGGGTGCCAATATAGTAGATTACAAATCTGAATTCTTATCTCAGCACACTTGGTCCCTAAACAATAACAAGTAGTTCTGCTGTTTTGCTGAATGCAGTGTGAAAGACTGACGTGAAGATCTGTGTTTGTAAAGGCAGATTTCCATGATCCGTTTCTCCAAGGTGGATGAGAATAAAGTCATTCTGGGGCCGGAGTCTTTGACCCTACATTCAGTCCGAAAAATTTCTTCTTACCTGGGATGGCGGACTTCTCTGCAGAAGTGTCTCCGCTGTCGCTGTAGCGGCTACTCAGGATGTTTATGACATTCACAATGATGAACGAAGCAAAGAACAGAGTGAGGACAATCCAAAGCACGCGATTTCGCCGGAAGAATTTGGGAAATATTCGGTCAAGAACCTCTAATGCCTCCTCAAACCTGCTGAAATAACAGACAAAAGTGACAATATGAGGATGGATTTATTGAAAGTGATTTGACAGACATGCACGTTGAAGTCTGAGTTACCTATTCGTCTTCCTGTCTTGATCAGCGTTTGCTCTTGCTTCCTCGTCACACTCTTTCTGCTTCTCTTTCTCTTCCTCCTCCTTCAGCTCCTGCAGTTCTTTACACCTCTTCAGTCCTTCTTGGTATCTGCAGTGAAGGTCATTTCTGATTAATATACAGTACTGTACATTTGAAAAAACTAAAATATACATGCATTGACATTTATGTGCTACATTTATTTTTGTCCACATTTCAGCCAATGTAAACATTTTATGTCATTGTAATCAACATAAATAAATAGGAACATACTGAAATGTAGCTTTTAGTCACATTAAAACATAACAATTTGTGGACACAAATGAAGGTGTAGAACCATCTCAAGGATGATCAGAAGAAATGGACAGCACCTGAGTTAAATATATGAGTGTTTAAGGGTGGGAATACTTAGAACCATGTGATATTTCATTTTTACTTTTTAAATAAATCAGCAAAAATGTCAATAATTCTGTGTTTTTCTGTCAATATAGGGTGCTGTGTGTGCATTAATGAGGAAAAAGGTGAACTTAAATGATTTTAGCAAATAGCTGCGATATAACAAAGAGTGAAAACTTTAAGGGGGTCTGAATATTTTTCGTACCCACTGTGTATATGTATATATAACAAATTTTTGTCCTAATTTCAGCCAATTTAAACATTTTGTCACTATAATTAAAATAAACTCATTAATAAATAAAAACATTCCTAAAAATAGCTTTAACTCACATAAAAATTTCAAGTTTGTAGCCTATGTAGAGGTTTTTCTAATGATTTTCTGCAGAATGTAACTAGACATAGACTGCATTTTATAATATAATATAATATAATATAATATAATATAATATAATATAATATAATATAATATAATATAATATAATATAATATAATATTATTCATTCATTCATTTTCTTTTTGGCTTAGTCCCTTTATTAATCTGGGGTCGCACAGCGGAATAAACCGCCAACTTATCCAGCATATGTTTTACACAGTTTTACCTGTACCGCATGTCTTTGGACTTGTGGGGGAAACCGGAGCACCCGGAGGAAACCCACGCCAACACGGGAGAACATGCAAACTCCACACAGAAATGCCAACTGACCCAGCCGGGGCTCGAACCAGCGACCTTCTTGCTGTGAGGCGAGAGCGCTACCCACTGCGCTACCGTGCTGCCCAATATAATATAACATAATATAATATAATATAATATAATATAGTATAATATAATAATGTATTATATTATAATTTTTAATTTATAATTATATATATATATAATCTTTTTTTCTGTTAACAATTTTATAGTTGAATCAAATGAACTTTTTAGGTTGTGTCAACTAACATCAATCAAACAGATTCAAAATATTAAGTGAAAATTTGCATGAAAAGCATCTGAAACCTGATTATTCTGACTATTAACCTGACTATTCACATAAGTTAAAGTAACAAAAATGTATGTTGTAATGTATTTTTTGTAATCTAACTTTTTTTACAGAGTGGTCTAAAATAACATGGTGTTTATTGATTGATTGATTAATTGACAGTACATTTAAAAATAAATAAAAAATAGCAAAACATCCATTATGAAACATCCTTTTTTTTACTGTTTGAAATATGAATACTGATTTTGTATGCATTATGAGGGTAAAAATCTTTTTACAACCCCATATTTGTTGACAACTTATCAGAGTATTGAGTAACCATCCTATGATGGTTAGTAACTTACATCAATCAAAATGAAAAAAATATTAAGTTAAACTTTGCATAACTTATATAAAACTTAACATAACATAAAAAACCTCAGTTGATGCCTGAATGACTTGAAAATTATTAAAATAACTTATTATATATACACAAAATATTTACTAGTAATTTCTACCAAGACATTATACATTTTTATTTTATTTTATTTTTTTAAAGATTTATTTTTGGCCTTTTTTAAGTGGATAGGACAGTATTATAGACAGGAAGCAAAGTTGGAGAGAGAGAGGGGATAGGGACGGGAAATGTCCTCGAGCCGGGATTCGAACACGGGACGCCCTGAAGTGCTACTGCACCATATGTCAACCACTAGGCTATTGCGCCGACAGACATTATACATTTTTTGACAGACTTTATTTTACTGTGTGTAATATAAAAACACATTTTGAATGCAATATGAAAGTAAAACTCTCCTTTTATATCCTCATTATACATTACATTAATAATCAGAATATTAAAGTAACCATCCTACTATGGTGGTCCCTAATATTCTTCAAATATGGTTAGATAATTTCCAAAACAAGTGATAAAAACTGCACCACTTGCTGAGAATGTTTTGCAATTATGCAACTGTGTGATATCTATCTAATCATCTGAACTTCTATTGTTTTGTGTGAGGGGGGTCACACAAATTGAGTGTAGTGCCAAGGGTGTTACCCTTTATTATACGCTTCTTCTTCAATCTTGGCTTTGATCTCTTCTGTAACCTTCTCTGGACTGCACACAACTTTGGTTGGCGTTGCTTCACTTTCCTGCTCCGTCAAAGGGTTTCCACTGCTTTGTTTCGCATAGGAAAGAAGAGACAGGGACGGAACAATAAAAAAAAACTGCCATTACGCAGATATGTGTAAACTATCAAACCTGCTTTCTGCTTTCATTAACCATCCATGGGTAATAACAGCAATAACCTTTGGCCTAATGGAGAGACTTCAATGCCAGGGAAAGAAACATGGTGCACATGGTGAGACATGAAATGTTTAAACATGTCCTTTGGGAGGTCTTTTAACCCCTTAACGATCGACAATAAAAGAACATGTTCAGCTTAAAAAGAACCAAGAACACGGCTATTGGACTTGTTTGTATGGGTTTATTTTTTTTTTATCTAAAAAATAAAAATAAAATCACCATTCACTGGCATTATATGAATCACCAAGGACCATGGATTCATCTAAAAATCTTCTACTGAAGAAAAAAAGTCACCTGCATCTTCTACATCTTCTGTACCCTATATACATTTCTGGAGAGAGCCAAATACGTCCCAGGAGGTACGTTTTTTTGCAGTTTTTGTTTTCGTGAATCCACTAGAGGCCGCTGTGTACGCTTTTTGAGATCTCAAATTTATCTTGCGAGTGCCATTCGTGGCTGCTCACGTAAATCCACCAGAGGCTGCTGTCAACTTGACCGTCAACTCCGCTCTACGCCTCAAATCCTCCGACGTACGCTGCAAGCCACTGGGAAAACCAGTGGTTACACAGAGGTAAGTGTACTCACGGAGGTAAGTGGTCAGCTGGTAGCGCAAAAAGAAACGCCGTCATACCGTTCATTCCTTTTAAAGACGAAATGCAGCCATACGTACCTCTGGCTACATAATTTGCGATCTCCAGAAATGTATATAGGGATATGTTTTCAGAATGAGTCTATGTTGTACATCTTGGATAACATGTGGGTTCATTTTTGCGGGGCAAAGTTGGCCCATGGTAACCTTTGGTAACATCAATTTCAAATTTAGAAGTCATTTCAAAGGTAATGTAACCTTTTATCTGGTTGTTTTATTGTTAAGCTACTAAAAAAGCTATCTGAATTTAAATGTTTCAATTTAAATGGTGTAAATTAATCAGATTTAGTTAAAAATGTACATATGATGGACAGAGGACAATACAGTGACTTTGATGAGTAAAGGCAAAGGCAGATTCTGCTTGACTAGTGTATTCAGCATTGAACTCCACTGTGTTATAAATGTGATTGTTTATGTTTTTATTGCAATAAGTTATAATTTAAAAAGTTACACTGCATTAGTTAATACGATTCAAAGTAATTCATTCAATCATTCATTTTCCTTCGGCTTTATACTCTATTTCAGAGGTCGCCACAGCAGAATGAACCGCCAAATATTCCAGCATATGTTTTACGCAGCGGATGCCCTTCCAGCCGCAACCTAGTACTGGGAAACACCCATACTCACTCATTCACACACACTCATACACTACGGACAATTTAGTTTCTCAAATTTACCAATAGCGCATGTCTTTGGACTTGTGGGGGAAACCGGAGCACCCGGAGGAAACCCATGCGGACACAGGCAGAACATGCAAACTCCACACAGAAATGCCAACTGACCCAGCCGGGACTCAAACCAGCGACCTTCTTACTGTGAGGCGACAGTGCTAACCACTGAGCCACCGTGCCGCCCATGATTCAAAGTAATGTTTTCTATTTATTGTTATATTATTGTGAAATGAATTAGGAAATTACCCATGGCAACTTTAATGTAAAATAGTTTGGTATATTTATCTTTGGCCCTTCATATGAAAAAGTTTGGGCACACCTGCTTTAAATGAATGGCAATCTTCAACGCTCTGGTGCATAGATTAAAGCAGTGTCTCATTTTAAAGAAGACAGAAGATGTCAGATTGTAGCTGAAGTGAAAAGAGTTCAAAAGGTTAAATAACACTAAAGTTATGCGCCTTTATGTTTGTGAAAGTAATGAAACAATACATGTATATTTTATTGTAGTGCAAAATATGTTTATTTTACAAAAACCTGTTTTAGTCTCAAATTGCCAGAAAATCTAAGCTAAAAATTGAAACAAAACTGTAAAATAATGCCGGGTTCTGCACAATTCCTTCATGTTGTCCTGATACAAATAGATTAAGTTAAATTAACCAACATAAAAAGTGGATTGTCCCCCAAAAAACTAAGAATTGTGTTGTAGTTTGAACAAGTGAAGTAGTTTGAACAAGTCATTGTTTGAGTGAAATTATACTCCAAATTTGAAGTTGATATCTCAAAAAATTTGTTTTATAGAAGATTTTTTTGTTTGTCCGCAGTACCAAACATAACCACCAGGACATTTATTTTCCATTGAAGACCATACAATGCGTTAAACAATATAAACTGTATTTTGTTATACTTTTGATATATATATTTATAAAGTAGATATAACATTCTAAAGTGGTATAGGAAGTTTGGAGGCATTTGCTATGAGTTATAAAGGGTTAACGTGGCTTTAGAGTGTTATTGTCTGCGTTTGAGTTCAATCCTGGTGTTTGGATGTGACAGTGTGGTGATTCTCTCTCTCTCTCTTTCTCTCTCTTTCTCTCTCTCTCTCTCTCTCTCTCTGCCTTTTCTTATTAAAACAGTACAGTCAGACACTGGTGACTGTTTTTTATCAAATGTTTCTGTCCAAATGTTTAGATTTAATGACAAAATGGGATGTAAAACTGACCGCAGATGAGATTTTTGTAGGCTATTTTAAGCACACTGAAAAAAACCTTGAAGGTTGTATGAGTTATAATCATTAAAAAGGCCACGTCTTGCTGTACGCTCACAAAAATAACGTTTCTTTATTGGTATCAATGGTTCCTTTAAATTCCGTGTTCCATTTTTGTCACTAGAGGGCACATATTAACAACAAACAAAGGCTATTTTTATGATGGGATTGAGTATGGAATCATGGGAGTTGTGACTCCTGCAGAAATCATGTTCACATGGTCTGTGTGATGTTTTTATATATTTAACACCACTGCTGAGCGTTTGCACCTTAAAACTGCAGTCGACGACATACATATATGTATATATAGGGTTTTTTTTACATACTGACAAATCCCCCATGGTAACATTGTAAAATAAAAAGATTAATTGTGTTCTGTAGAGCAACAAATAGCACATTTAGCTAATTGGCATTTTAATGGAAGCATGTATATTTAAGGTAATGGTGTAGAGTTAGATTTATTTTAAGACATTAAGAAATCATTTTATTTCCACAAAAAAAAGTCAGTATGATTATCAAAAGTAATAAATAGTGACTTAAAAAAAACTGTGAAAGCATTTGGTAGCATTTTAAAGGAAAAAAAAAAAAAAAATAAAAAATAAATAAATAAATAAATAAATAAATAAATAAATAAATAAATAAATAAATAAATAAATAAATAAATAAATAAATGTGTGTGTCTGTGTTTTAGGGAAAATATTATATTAATGTATGTTAATCTACATTATTAATTCATTCATTCATTTTCCTTTGGCTTAGTCCCTTATTTATCAGGGGTCGCCACAGCGAAATGAACCACCAACTATTCCATCATATGTTCATACACTTCGGCCAATTTAATTTATTCAATTAGCTTATAGCGCATGTGTTTGGACTGTGGGGGAAACCGGAGCACCCAGAGGAAACTTACACGAACACATGGAGAACATGCAAACTCCACATAGAAATGCCAACTGGCCAAGCCAGGACTTAAACCAGAAACCTTCTTGCTTTGAGGCGACAGTGCTAACCACTGAACCACCGTGCAACCCTAATTTACATTAATTAGATACATTTTTCGTTTCAAATATCACAGAAAAAAAAGGAAACTTGCCATGTCAGATGTTTCAATTTCATTAAACCATATCTTGTTCTCAGTTGTGGCTGCACAAAGAAAGACAGTGACTTACGGTTTGTCAGGTACATCTTGTTGTGTTGGATCTGAGGAGCTGCCGTTTTTAATGGTGTTCGCCTCACACTAAAACAACAGCAGAACACAATCATGTAAAAGATCTTGAAGCTCTCACTTTGATAAATAGTCTTGGTGGCCTTTAGTGGTCACCCTGATAAAATGGCATATGTAGGAAGCGTGTAGATAAAGCATCATTAGTTACATGTGTCTGCTGACAAGGCAGTGTGTTTGAGACTCACCACCACAGGAAGAGCACCGGGTGTGATGTTGGGGCCAGCGGCTGGCGTCTGCCCGGGGATGTTCAGGAGATTAAACTTTGGAACTACTGCCACACTGACTCTCCGTCTTGGCAAAGCCTTAATAAAAAACAAACAAACAAACAAACAAACAAACACAATATTTGAAACGTAATATATTTTTTTATGAATCTGAATAATGTTCACAACATGGAGAAAAAAGTAAAAAGAATAAATAAATATGTATAGTATAAATATACACTGGTGTGTTCACGGTAGTTTACCATAAACTTTAGAAAAATAATGTACAGTTTCTACTGTTTTTTTAATAGTAAAGTTCTGGTAACCACAGCTCTGCCATTTTTTTTTTTTTTTTACTGTAAATTTTATGTAATTTCGAATGGAAAAAAAATGCTAAAGTAAAAATCCACAACCTGGTCAACAGTATATTTCCTTAATATATTTGATGTGTAGTGTTAGTGTTTTAAAACACTGGTGTGTAATACTATAAATTAATAAAATACAATAGTTTACTGTAAAATTTTACAGTTTATACCATATTTTTAATGGTGAAATTCTGCTAACCACAGCTGCCTTTTCCCCCCCATAAATGTTGTGGATTTTATTTTAACAGTGTACATAAACTGTAAAATATTACTGTAATATTAACTGTAAAAAAAAAACTGTAAAAATGCTACAGTAAAAATCTGTAACTTTGTTAAGTTATTTCCTTAATATATATGATGGGTAGTGTTAGCACTCTAAAACACTGTGTGTAATTCTATAAATTAATGAAATACGGTAGTTTACAGTAAAATTGAGAAAATGATTTTACTGTTTATAACATATTTTTAATGGCAAAGTTCTGGCAATCACAACTACCTTTTTACTGTAAATTTTATGTAATATTAATCGTAAAAAACTCTAAAAATGCTACAGTAAAAATCCGCAACCTCGTCAACAGTTTGTTTCCATAATATATATGATGTGTAGTGTTATTACTTTAAAACACTGGTGTGTAATTTTCTATAAATTTGTGAAATACGATAGTTTACCGTAAAACTGAGAAAAAATGTTTACAGTTTATACCACATTTTTTAATGTTAAAGTTCTGGCAACCACAGCTGCCTTTTTTCCCGTATATTTTATGTATTTTTTTAACAGTGTACATAAACTGTAAACTGTAAAAATTACTGTAATATTAAATGGTAAAAAACTGTAAAAATGCTACAGTACAAATCCACAACCTGGTCAACAGTATGTTTCCATAATATATATGATGTGTAGTGTTAGTACTTTAAAACACTGGTGTGTAATACCATCAATTAGTTTACTGTAAAATTTAGAAAATTATTTAACGGTTTATACCATATTTTTAATGGTAAAGTTCTGGCAACCACAGCTGCATTTCCCCCCCCCCCCATAATTTTTAGGGATTTTGTTTAACAGTGTACATAATCTGTAAAAAAAGATCTGATAATAATGGTAAAAAAAACTGTAAAAATGCTACAGTAAAAATCTGTAACTTATGTAAGTTATGAAAGTTATTTCCTTAATATCTACGATGGTAGTGTTGGCACTCTAAAACACTGTGTGTAATAACAAATTAACTAAATACAGTAGTTTACAGTAAAAATTGGAAAAATATTTAATGGTGAAGTTCTGGCAACCACAGCTGCTGCTTTTTTTACTGTAAATTTGTAGATAACTGTACATAATGTATGTGTAGTGTAAATGTGTAGATAACTTATAACATAAGGTTTTTCCTGAGATATTGGCCTACCTTTCCCATTTGCATAGACATGGATCTTGATGAGCGTGGAACACCTTCATCTGAAAAAAAAATGAACATAAACATGCACACATTATGGAGGAGGGAAGTTTTTGAAGCACTCAATGATGGCTTGAAAACTGTTTCTTTTACCTCCAGTGTCCATTGAGCCTCCATAGCAGCGGTTGGAGTTTTGGTTGGCGAGCTTCTTAAACTCCATCAGCTCCGCGTGATCCTTCTCATACGTCCGTTTCAGATTCTCCACATACTGCATCATCACCTCCGTGGCCTTGTTCATTCTTTTTTCCTGCCAGATGCATTACAATACAAATCAGCATATGCACAATCCAATGTGTACAGTGCATCTCCATTTCATAATGATTAAATGAAAATGATGGAAATGTCTGTATTACCTACCATTGAAAAAACTGTTATGCTAATTTGGTCACGTGAAGCATGTATTAGCCAATCACATAGAAGCTTTTAGTCTCCTTCCTTGCGTACTGCCATAGAAGCAGCGTTAGCATGAACCGATATGCGTTTTAGGCTAATGATTTCAGGCTTGCCTTCAACAGGCTTTAAATGCATTATTTATGTTTTCACCGTAATCAATATTACGGTGAAAACATAAATAATGGAACAGGTGTACCTAATAAAGTGGCCCTTAAATTCATTTCCTCATGGATATTAATTATGTGATGTGAGGTCCCCAATGCACTTGGCAGATAAGTGTGCACACTTCATGGTAACCGCACAATATTCTTTAAATAAAATAATAATCTACCAAACTTGGATATACTAATATATCTAGCGGTATGTCTGTTTAATATTATTGCTGGACCAGAACGTATGTTGATTCAGGCTCATATCTTAAATTTAATAAAGCAAATTATCAGCCAAAAATGTAGTGGTAACACTTTAATTTAAGGTTAAAGTAAAGGTTTAATATAGTAATTACAATTAATTATACACAATTATATGTAACTAATCCTAAACCTAACCTACATTCTAATCCCAACCATGTAGTAAGTACATTAATTTATATTACTCAGTAGTTAAATGAATAGTTACAGTCTAACTACGTCGCTTTAAAATAAATTGCAACCAATTTAACCAATGTGGCACCTTAAGTTCATTAACAGGACTGTCAGGTTACTTGACTAGGATTTAATAGCAATAGTTTGCTAAAATAAATAGTAGATTTAGGATGTTATTGCAATAATTTTAAAGCAGCATCGATGGCCTCAATATTATTTGTATCATCAGTCATTATTAATGGGGATAAAAGAGCAAGGTGATAATAAAGTACTTGCAAGGAAACCCATGGAGGGTTTAATATTAACAGTGCTGTGGCGCAACAGACGCACCGCTGAGCGTTTCTGTGGTTTATTTTGGCTTGTGCATTAACCCAAGGGCAAGCATGACACTTAGCTTAATCTATCACAAACATATCTTATCTTCTGGAAAATGAACATTCCCATCTAATGCATTCTCTACTCCAAGAACAGAAAAGAGGGGCATTAGGTGCGGTCACTTGAGCCAAATTTTGCATGTCAAAATGTCTGTTTATTGTCAACAGTGTAGAAGTGTATAAAGCCCAGAACACAGTCACTTTCAATCCAAGTTCTGTTGTCCAACATGGCAAATATGCATTATGACCATGAACATAAGTGAAATTGGATCTGTGAAAAACTCCACCAAAGGCTTTCTGCTTTGTGTAGATTATGTTTTTATGGTGTTTAAGACAATCATGTATTTTTTTATCAGTCCGTATTCCAGAGTTCCAAAATTCTTTTATTATTGTTTTAATATTGTCAGAATTGCTATGAAACTTATAGGACTAAAAACCTTTACCAGCACTCAGACTCTATATGAGCAATGCACTTTGAATGGAGCGAAATGAGCAATCCATCTCATGTACTTTTCCCATGTTCCCATGATCTCTTACCCTCTGGCAGAAGATAGACAATTCCTCGATGCAAGCAGAATAGGCTCAAAACGTCTTTTATTCCATTGTCAATCAGACTGTTGAACACTAATCAGTAATGCGTATGTCTATGTATGTGTTTTCATTCATTCATTCATTTTCTTTTCGGCTTAGTCCCTTTACTAATCTGGGGTCGCCACAGCCGAATGATCCGCCAACTTATCCAGCATATGTTTTACGCAGCGGATGCCCTTCCAGCCACAACCCATCACTGGGAAACATCCATAAACACTCATTCACACACATACACTACGGACAATTTAGCTTACCCAATTCACCTATACTGCATGTCTTTGGACTTGTGGGGGAAACTGGAGCACCCGGAGGAAACCCACGCCAACACAGGGAGAACATGCAAACTCCACACAGAAATGCCAACTGACCCAGCCGAGGCTCGAACCAGCGACCTTCTTGCTGTGAGGCAATTGTGCTACCCACTGCGCCACCGCGTCACCCCTGTATGTGTTTTATGTGTGTGTTTTTAATTCTTCACTGTATCAGGCTATGCTGAAGAAAAATCCCCCTTAGGAGACAATACAGTATACAAACAAACAAACAAACAAACAAACAAATATCTGCACAGGAATATTTTTTTGCAGACGTTAAAATGTCCATCAGACGGATATGACTGGATTTCACCAGTTAAACATCACAGAGCACTTTGTCTTCAGTTCAACTCTCAGATTACATCTGTTTGAGGTATTGGGCGTGGCTAACATACTTAACCACGCCCCTTCAATTATCAGCATGACAAAAAAGAGAAATGGTAAGGATGAGGTGTTTTCTAGGAACCCCCTTTTGCCGATGCCTACTTTACTACATCCAATCAGTTCTCAGTAAAAAAAAAAAAAAAGCCACACCCACTGTTTTCTCATTTAATACTCCGTTTCTCTAGGAACTGGGCCACAATATGAAAACAAAAAACAAAAAAACAGTCGCAGCTTCCAGTTCATGCGGACTTTAACAATTAAGGCAACCTGAGGTGCTGAAATATAATTGGTTAAGCAGGCAGTGGGCGGTGTTACACAGACCAACACAAAGACAGATATTCCGACATGGAAAGCACATTTTTAAAGGTGAATAACAGACTCTTGCATTGTTTTTTCTGATAAATAAGTATGTTAACTTAGCATGTCTCTTACAGTCCGCATGAACCGGAAGCTGCGACCGTTTTTTTTTTTCTTCTGTATTTTGAAATTAAATGTTAAAAAGCAGTGGGTGTGGCTTGTTTTTTGTACTGAGAGCTGATTGGATGTAGAAAAGTAGGCATTTTATTCAGAAAGTTATTACAACCTAACAGACACCTCCTCCTCACCATTTCTGTTTGTTGTCAAAACTGACAGCTGGAGGGGCGTGGTTAAGTATGTTAGCCACGCCCAATACCTCAGACAGACATAATCTTAGAATTGAACTGAATCCAAGCAGGAAGTGCATTATTTCGCACACAACTCCAAAGTGCTCTGTGATGTTTAACTGGTGAAATCCAGTCATGTTCATCTGAAGGACATTTTAACGTCTGCAAAAAAAATATTCCTGTGCAGATTTCGTTTGTTTGTTTGTATACTTTATTGTCTCCTAAGGAGGGATTTTTTGAGTATTTCAGCATAGCCTGATACAGTGAAGAATTAAAAACACACACATAAAACACATACATAGACATACGCAATACTGATTAAAAGAGGTTTTGAGCCTATTCCGCTTGCATCGAGGAATTGTCTATCTTCTGCCGGAGAGTAAGAGATCATGAACACCACAAAACTAGCAATGTGAGCTAACAAAATCACTATGGTTAGTTTTGATTTCATTTGTACTTAAAATAAATGCAAAATGTAACCGCACTTTTAGTAGTTGACAGGAGGTTGATAATGATAATGAATAATCTCACCTGCCGCACGGCTCCCACCATTTCAGCCCTGCTGGAGAGTCGATTTGTCAGACGGTGCAAAACGGCGATGGTTTCTAAGAGGTTTTGGTAAAACTCCCGTTGCTCAACATTCTGCCACAAAGACACAGTGCTCTGGAAGTGAGACGTCGACAGCAATCTGTTATATTCAGTGGTGGAAATAGCACTGAAAAATCATACTCAAGTAAAAGTACTATTTTCTTGCCCAAAAATGTAGTGCAAGTAGAGTAAAAGTATCTGTTGTAAATATTGCTGAAAGTATGAGCAAAAAGTAGACCTTTAAAAAGTACTCAAGAGTGGTGAGTATTACGCTTTGAAAGGCTTTGCAATTTGTGCAGGGATGTGTAAACGTAACATTCTGTAGTTATTTTTTAAGGAAACTCTAACTCTAATAAGAAAATGCTCAATTACATTTATAGGGGTGTCAGTAATTGTGGCTATTGTGCTATTTCAGTCATCATACAGTAAACATCCTTCATCTTCTCATCACTGACATGCAGTCTAAACAGTCTCTGGATCATTGCGTGTAAAGATTTTGTACATCTTGGACATTTTTATTTTTTAAATACTTCATTTAAAGTTTTTAGAACAAACCCCAAACTCACCCCATGCCAGCAGATAATAATAAATAAACAACTGTACAGATACTTAATTATATACCTCCATGAACAATTTGAACATGCACAAATTTACAGAGTCCACTCAAACATCTGCATATATATACATTACATTCATTCATTCATTTATTTTCTTTTCGGCTTGGTCCCTTTATTAATCTGGGGTCGCCACAGCGGAATGAACCGCCAACTTATCCAGCATATGTTTTACACAGCGGATGCCCTTCCAGCCGTAACCCATCCCTGGGAAACATCCATACACACTCATTCACACACACACACACACACACACACACACACACACACACACACACACTACGGACAATTTAGCTTACCCAATTCACCTATACCGCATGTCTTTGGAATTGTGGGGGAAACCGGAGCACCCGGAGGAAACCCACGCAAACACGGGGAGAGCATGCAAACTCCACACAGAAATGCCAACTGATCCAGCCGGGGCTCGAACCAGCGACCTTCTTGTTGTGAGGCGATTGTGCTACCCACTGCGCCACCGTGCTGCCCTATACATTACATATACTGCATATATACATACATGCATATATACATCATTAATGGAAATGACGCAAAGAAAGAAAGAGGGGATATATGAATACCAACAAATACCAAACTATGAATATGTGTATTTTGTACACATTGCTATGCTCATGAAATCTTTCACACCACTCATATATCATAGGCCAGTCTCCAGATATTCGAAAAATTACTTCCAAATCTTCGAGTATTTCTTTGGTTTACCTGCAATCTCATATCTAATTGTTTTCCATGTTACAGAACTTTCAGAGACTACAGAACTTTCTTGGACACTTTTAATGCTTCCCAATGGTTTGCTGCATTTATAAAGCGCCCATGTTTTGAGGTAGGTCAGTATGATGCGATTTACTTTCTATGTGCGATCTGGACAGGAATTACATGACTGATTTTTGTACTTAGCCAATCCACATAGACAAGAAAAAATGAAGTAGTGACTGCAGGTTGAAGGAAAATAGGGGAGTAAATGTACCAATACAGCACTTAAAATGTACTCAAGGGAAAGTAAAAGTACACATTTTTTTTTAAACGACTTAGTAAATTACAATTCCCGAGAAGAACTACTCAAATGTAATTTGCTACTTTACACCACTGGTTATATTGCCGTTTACTCCAAAAGTGTGCATGTGTGAACTCTTCGCATTCAGATCTAACCTTGAGAGTGCCTTTAAACTCTTCCAGTTCCTTCTCCAGGTTTTCCTCGGTCAGGTTGCGCTCTCTTTCCGCCTGTTTCTGCCGTGACTCCAGCGTGTAATTGTCATTACGGAAGGCCAGAGACAGCTGAACAAAAGCATTCTGCAGGAAAAAGACAGAAAAAAAAGCCGTTAAGAGACAAAACGCATATATACGCTGCAATATTTGTCATTGGAGGATCAGCTGAGGACAATTGTTTTGCCGGTTTAACAAGTTTAGAGTCAATAAACCTCAAGCACAGTGGAAAGAATAAATGCAAAAGTCATAAAAAATGTTGTTATAAAAACTGTCATATAACAATTATATCTCACAGGAAGACTAATAACTATTTTATGAGCTGGTAATTTCGTATAAATTTCTATCAGATGAATCATACATTAAAAAAGGTTTTAGAAGAAAAAAAGTAAGCATGTAGTAAAAGTAAGAAAGAAATGAGAAAGTCTCTGTATTCACAAACTTTTTACCAACAAGTAAAACAGTTTCAAATTGATGTGATTGCATTTATTCATTCATTTTCTTTTCGGCTTAGTCCCTTTATTAATCTGGGGTCGCCACAGCGGAATGAACCACCAACTTATCTAGCATATGTTTTACCCAGCGGATGCCCTTCCAGCCGTAACCTATCACTGGGAAACATCCATACACACACATACACTACAGACAATTTAGCTTACCCAATTCGCCTATAGCGCATGTCTTTGGACTTGTGGGGGAAACCGGAGCACCCAGAGAAAACCCACGCGAACACGGGGAGAACATGCAAACTCCACACAGAAATGCCAACTGACCCAGCCAGCCGAGGCACGAACCAGCGACCTTCTTGCTGTGAGGCGATTGTGCTACCCACTGCGCCACCGCATCGCCATGATTGCATTTATATAACATCAAATGATTAATTTGATGACTTGATTCAGCTGATCCTCCAGTTGAACTAGTTTAGAGTCAATAAATAAATAAATAAATAAGTCAAGAAATGTTGTTATAAAAACTGTGATATTACAACCATATCTCACAGGAAGACTATTAACTATTTTATGAGGTGGTGATTTCTTATGAATTCATATGAGATGAATTATACATAAACAAATGAAAACCTTTAAATGCAGTTTGATATTTTCTTCTAAAATTAGCATTTTTCTCTGACTCCTGTGTGTATAACTATAAAAAGTAAAATAGTGATTCATGGGATGGCTTAAGTTTTTAATTACATTTTTTTTTTTTTGTGTATCATACAATTTGCATGCCCTTATTAACTATCACTGATTTTTTTTGAAAGTCAGGATTAACCTTTTGAAAAAGATATACTGAAAAGGATGTTAAAACACCAAGCTTCCACTGTCTGAAACTTTTAGTTAAAGGTGCAGTATGTAAGTTTGACACCCAGTGGTTGAACTAGGTATTGCATTCCTGGATCAAAACAAACGCAAGCGCAGGTTGCCAGATTGAGGACCAACAGGAGCGAGTCTGCCTCTCGAGCCTAAAGGCTGATCTAAATTGTGTTCTAAATAAATGCAATAGAACGCAATAGAAGGAATATTTTCCATATTATATTCTAACGAACACCTCGAATTGACATATTAGAAACGGCTTCTATTTCTTGCAGCTGAACAACAGGATAAACTGACATTGATCACCTCAGGTACACCTCATGTGCTTTATTCAGTGGTAAATGCTAATAATGTGAGTGTGAATGCCATTTTACATGACATTTATTGCCATACTACTGAAAGCAGCAGCAGATAGTTCACCTTAGACCTGGAAAATAAAATAAACCATTTGAAACTGAACTTTAGAACTGACTCAGTGCAAGCCAACACATATCAGTGATTCAGCATCTACATTTAATAATGTTAAAGATGCTTAATGTGTATTAATTAGATTATAAACATTACCATTTCGCTGAAGTGCAGTGAGTGCACTATTCTGTGCTTCTGAATCACTGCATTTAAATTTGTTGTGTTTCGTCTGGTGCAAACAGCCAAACTGCTTATCACTGCAAATCTTATCACATAGAGTGTTGTTAGGACACGGGGTTAAAATGTAACCTGCTCACCTAATGTTTACGTTCATAATATTTATATTATTTGCTAATTAATAACCTCATGTGGAACTCTGAATCCGCATCTCATTTCAGACATATGCTTTGAGAGCCTTCATGACTGAATGAATCACACCAAGGCAACCCAGGGTGCTGAAATATAATTGGCTAAACTGGCATTGGGCGAGTTAAATGACCAAAACAAAGACAGCCATTCCGGCACGTAACTCATATTTTCAAAGCAGAATATCTGACTTCAGCAATGTTTTTCAGATAAACAAGAATCTTCACTTAGCATGCTTCTTAAATATCTGCAAACATATCATGGTATTTTTATCCTTTAGAAGAGTAAAACACTTACATACAGCACCTTTAATATATTTTAAAATGCCATTTATTCCTGACAACAAAGCTGAATTTTCATCCTTACTTTAATGTAAAATATACATTATAACATGTTGATTTTCTGCTCAAGAAATATATATTTTACATGCCAAATCCAAATTGTTGAACATTATTGTATATGCAATTTGTTAATCAAGTACGATTTATTACACAATTTATCCTAGCATATAAAAGCATATAAAGGCAAACAAAGCAACATGAGGTGCTTTTGAGGACAGTCTGGATCATACCGGAGCAGGACTGAGGAAAGCAGCAATATTGATGGGATTTTTACAGTCAGGATCAAAGAGTGCAGCGGCAGTGAGGCCAGTATTGTCTTAATATTGGAGAGGAAAAATACATCCAGCCCTTGACCCTCGCTAGCGTCATCCTGGGAGCAGATTGTGTTCACAAAAGGCATGTTTGTTTCCTCACAGGGACAGGAACTCACTATAGTAAAACCCATCAAATTGCCATGCCCTAAGCTTGGATCAGAAGCACAAACAGCCTTCGTGTACATAACAAAACAGCCTGAATCTGGAAAACACTGAACCAGTGGAGCTGTGATCCAGACTGTAAGTTCTTAGATGAGATACAGGATTAAAAATGGTAAATTCCTATATTATAAACAGGATTCATAATGAACAAGGGCCAAGTAAACACAGCTAAAAAATAATAATCAAATAATAATTTTAATATACTACTGATATTATTATCATTATTATTCATTCATTCATTCATTTTCAGAATGAAAATGAACCGCCATTATTATTATTATTATTATTATTATTGTAGAATTGTTATTGTTTAATAAAATATATATTTTTTTCATTCATTCATTCATTCATTCATTCATTTTCCTTCAGCTTAGTCCCTTTATTTATCAGGGGTTGCCACAGCAGAATGAACCGCCAACTTATCCAGCATATGTTTTACACAGAGGATGCCCTTCCAGCTGTAAACCATTACAGG
>CAIGQW010053650.1:4273070-4304803 GCA_903798125.1 Danio choprae | reverse complement strand
TATTATTAGGCAAATGTTTAAGTTTTGGGCCCAAAAATCCTGATCAGAGCACCTATACTGTAGTTTTTAATTGAATTAATTGAACAGTCAACCAGTGTTGGGCATGTTACTTTAAAAATGAATTAGATATGTTGACCAGTTACTGTACTTCTTACTGTACTACTATATATATATATACACATTTTAAAAATGTAAAAAAACTCTCATCTTCTCTGATGATGTGTTCAATGGCACATGCTTACATAACTCGCAAATCACCTAAGATCCACTAAAAGAAAACAACAACCTTGCTCAACAAGCATGTCATAATATGTTTGAAAAAAACACTAATTTTATTTCAGGATTATACCACTTAAAACATAACAGTCTAAATGTTCAAATATATGTCTAAATAAGAGAAAATTGAAATATATGTGTATGAATATGAATGTGTAGTTGAACTTACCCACTGTGGTGATGGGACAGGATGATGAAGAGTTTCGGGAGAGACGAGGCCGAGGACTGTGTGGTCTAAAAACAAACATTATACCAACACATTCTCAACATAACTGAGCAAGAACAAACTGTAACTCCTTCTTTTAACCCTTGTGTACTGTTCAAATTGACTACCCATTCATTATGTTGGTGGCTGTTTTTGCCCCTATGACTTCCTTTATAATGACATTTTTTGATTACAAAGCCATAACACCAAATAATAATGCATTCTAGAAGCAAAACCTTTAATTTTCACTGTTGAACAGTTGGCGCCATTAATCCTGTAGATAGGCCTGTGCAAAAAAGTTTCAGACCTTTATATGGAGTTCTATGGAGTAAAACAGCTAATTATAGCGTGTTTGCATAAATACACTTACTTTATGTCATGGACCAGGTTTGATCCTTGTTAAGTCTTTCCCCTCTGTGCCCTGCTCTTAATAGTTAGTCCTTCTAATCAGCATGTGCGCTGATCATAAGACACCTGTTATATATCTCTTATATCTCCCTTGCTTTTCATACCCTCTCTTGTCAGTTTATTGTTGCTATGTGCGTGATCTCAACTCTACATTGCTCTAACTTACCTTTATAGTCCTGTCTCGTTCCATGTCTGTTTGTGCTCTTTGGCTGAACCTGAGAAGTTTCCTCTTACCTGTCATTCTGCCCATAATGTCAACGCCTGGAAGTCGGGAGCGCTCCGCGTCGCAGTGGTGGGTGCGAGTGGGTGGCCTTTTGAGTTTTTTTTTAAGAAGAACCAGCTCTGCGTTAATCTCTTCAGCTCCATTTTTGAACGGCAGACTGCCTTTTTTGACTTTTGATTCAATAAACTCTGTTAACCCGCCTTATGTCCAGCGTTCTGTCTTTAACACTTTAAGCCAGAAACTAAGCTTTTTTGCACTCCAACTGATAATCAACTGTAAAAATTACACATCTGACCTTCTCCCAACCGCAAAAACCATTAACAATTAAGAATGCGTGATTATGTGCTGTCGTGGCTTTGCAATCAAAAAATGTCATTATGATGGAAGTCAATGGGGCAAAAACAGTCCCGAACATAAAGAAAGAGTAGTAAATTTGCCCAGAGTGTAGTGTTGAATTTTTGAAAACTTTCAAAGCATTTTCCCAAAATATATGTCAAAATAAGAATTACCACCAAAAATCTCTCCATTTGCTGAAACACAGAGAAAGTTATGGCCAAATTAAGCCTTAAAATCAACACAGAGTGGATGAAAACATGAAGCACACAAGGGTTAACAGCCTTTGCACTGCTTAAATGAATAAAACTGTAGCTTCAAAACAGATGAATACACAGGGTATTATTTTAAAAAGACAATTTAATGGGTCTCTGACATCAATACCTTGCTTTCTCGAGAGGACAGGATTCCTGCTTGCTGACTTGTTTTGGAAGCACAATGGCTGGTGGACTCACCGTCTTGCTTTCCACTGGAGCATACTGGAAAAATAAAATAAAATAAAATAATGATTGCTTCATGGACTGTAATGTTGTTGGGCACATTCTTGGAGAGCAGTGACACAGAGGGGTTTACTTTTCTTTTATTAAATCGGACACTTTTGCTTTGCATAGTTCAAAATATTTTGCTAAATGTTCTCATTTGGCACAATAATGTTAATTCAAGAAGAGTTGGGGAATGTTCCTATGAAACTAAATGTGGTCCAGCTTGTTTCAGTCTTGGCTCACTGTTTTGATAACAAAAATATCTCCGTAAAATTAAGGCATTACATTGAAAGTCATACAAAAGTTTGAACTTGAACATATAAAAACAAACAAATAACCTTTTTAAAAAAAAAATAATTTTATCAAATAAAAGTTGATTTATTGTTCAAAGGTTATTTGAACCAGAAATGTAAATGGCCTTCAGTATTGCACACAACAAAGGACAATAATAGCTGGAAAAATAAAACATAGTATTTAGTGCTTAATTAATAAATTAAAACAAATTAATACATTTATTAATAAAAAATAGTTTTGACAATTCCCAGCAGGCACACAACATCATAAGACGTTAATATAAGGTTAGATTTAGGTCGTGACGTCAAAACCAAAATTCAATGTCTAGCCAGCTTCTAAGTACAACATTATTTTGATGCCTAATAATGACGTCAAATGACGTTTATATCTGGTTAATTTTAGGTTGTGTTGGAAAGTGACCAAAATCCAATGTCGAGCCAACATCTTTAACCAATGTCATACTGACGTCAAATACTGACATTTATTCATCAGGTATGGCAACCAAAAACCAACGTCTGATAGATGTCAAAGTGGTAACGTCCACACAGCATCAAGTTGTAACATCATTAGATGTTGATAATTGGTTGATTTTAGGTTGGACCATAGACACTGATGTTGGTCTGATGTTGGGTTCTAACGTCAACCCCATTTTCATTTCCAAACAAAATGCAACGTCCCCACAACATTGGGGTACAACGTCAATCTGACGTCATGTTGACATCCTGTGCTTGCTGGGTTTAAGTGTGTGAACTGTCTATATTTATGAATGTATGTATGTATATATAATGTTTTATACGTATGTAATATTATGTATATATAAATACACATATGCATGAATATATTTAAAAATATTTTTATTTATATGTAGATATAAATTATATATGTATATGAGACAAATTATATGAATGTAAAGTGTAGCAAAAGTGACTGTGAACTGCTATAAATTTAATATACAAATATAGCATTTAGTCCTGAGGCAGTATGAGAAATTTTCCAACTGCACTGTAGCTCCACTTTTTATAGCCCTTGGACAGAAAATCTCACACATACCAACTCAAAACACTTAGCTTCATCCCATGGGAAAAGTAACATGCTCTGATAACATCCACTTTAAGGAGAGGAAGCAAAATATTAGCCTTTGCAATAGTCCAATTACACTCTTCAGCTTTTTTTGTCATTATTGTGTGATTCTCTATGTACTGGTAAACCATAAGTGACCCATGTAAAGCCTTATGATCTACCTTTCATCCATTATTGTTGTATTTTAATCAAGTATACTGATGTATAAGTATGTGTCTGTATAAGTATGTGACCTTAAAGGGATAGTTCACCCAAAAATTTAAAAGTATACAGTATATATTCACCCCCAATGGTCCCAAACCTTTATGAATTACTGCTCTTATTCTGCTTTATAAAAAAGAAGATATTTTGAAGAAAGTTGAAAGCCTGTAACCATTGACCTCCATTGTAGGAAAAAATAATACTATGGAAGTCAATGAGGTTTTCAGCAATCTTCTTTTTTGTAAACAAGAACTCATAAGACACGTTTACATGACAACATTTATTATACTATAACATTTATACAAATTTTATGTGTATTTTTTATTTGTTTACATTATAATAGTGGGGCCTCACAGTGGCGCAGTGGGTAGCACGTTCGCCTCACAGCAAGAAGGTCGCTGGTTCGAGCCTCGGCTGGGTCAGTTGGCGTTTCTGTGTGGAGTTTGCATGTTCTCCCTGTGTTGGTGTGGGTTTCCTCCGGGTGCTCCGGTTTCCCCAACAAGTCCAAAGACATGCGGTACAGGTGAATTGGGTAGACTAAATTGTCCGTAGGGTATGAGTGTGAATGGGTGTGTATGGATGTTTCCCAGAGATGGGTTGCAGCTGGAAGGGCATCCGCTGCGTGAAACATATGCTGGATAAGTTGGCGGTTCATTCCGCTGTGGCGACCCCGGATTAATAAAGGGACTAAGCCGAAATGAAAATGAATGAATGAATGAATTATAATAGTGTTTTGGGGACTGAAAATGTGCAATTTTGAAAACAGGTTGACAAAAAACTATTTTAAACTAGACACTTAACACTTCTCTTCAATGAAAAATCCAATCAGTGCACAAAAAAGCCCTTTTTTTGAACAAGACAAGGAAGTTCTCATTGTCAGAACTTGACACATAACATCAAGTGCTACCATACTTTTTTTTTTATACACAACTACATGCATTGCACAACGCTGAAGTCTTTGCTGCCATTCAGTACAAAGTGAAAGCTTCATTTGTTTGGCCTTTATTTTAGGATTCAATTACTCAAGTGTAACATGATTTTAAAGAGGGGTCTTATCAAAGTCCCAACCTTTTATGAGTCACTGCATGAGTGGATTGTACTCACTCAAGAATAACATAATGGCTACGATGAAAAAACACCCCCTGGCAGGCTTTGATGTTCTCCAAAAAACAAACAGAACAGTAAATCCTTAACTGGTCCTCAGTGAAGCGACAGCCAGACAGACATTCCTAACTGGGTAATTCAAAATTGTAAAACTAATAGGATTTCAAAACCCATTCTCTGGCATTAGGGTATTGATCTTTTCTTAAACCGGATTGAGAGTGGAATGTTGTCTTTCAATAAAAGGTTACACTCATTTTCTTCATCTTCATCTGAACCAGGGGTCATGTTAGAGATATTGTGGTCTGTGCATGTGTTTTAGGGTAAAGGGAGTCATTTTAATTACTAGTGTTTTTAGCATTTAACAGAATTGTGATCTGTGTGTTTGAAGGGCCAGATTGGGTCATCTGTATCTCACAATTGACTTAAAGGTCCCATGAAGTGCCTTGAAATATGAATGTTTGACGTAATCTCAACCGAAACACGAAGAGATGGTGGGAGATAATGTAACTCCTCCCCTTTTTAAAAAGCAGCCAATAGCGTTTTGTTTCATGACCGCTCTGCCAGTGAGAGTGGTTGAGCTCAAGTGCATCAAATGAAAAGCAAATGTGAAGCGTATTGAAGGGGGCGGGGCATGTCAGATACTAGAGAGGATTTGATTGGTTATGATTTGATGAGAAACTGTAGTATGAGGTGACGTGAATAAAACCGTTGATCCATTTAGGTGGAAGTGACAAACTGCAAGCTTTACATGTTTATATCAGTTTTATATCTTCTAAACGTGAATTCGGTCACTGTTTTGGAGCACACAAGCTAATAGATATCTTAAAAACTAACAATACTGATACTAACCTAAAAAACTTTATTTTCATTGGACCATTAACTTTGAGGTGGGAATATTTGGCTGTATCCAATACCTTTAAATAGGGCACTATTTAAGGAAGTGGCCATTTATAGTGGTATCCAAAACTATAGTGGATGTTCAGAAGTACACTCATTCAATCCCACAATGCACAGCAATAATGAATGTTCAATCAGGCACAACAGTTCAGAACATGTGATTTGTGGAGTTATTGCAAAGTGTATCCATAATAGGGTGGTTTTTAAGGCCTGTTTGAGTATTTCAAGCAAGTTTAAAGCATCCGGGCACAAGCAATTGTACTGTTTGTAGCTTTCAGAGTTGAGTGTAATGCATTGCACAGTAATGCTTTACTACATTTTTGGGGAACGCAGTAATGTAACAAATGAATTACATTTTAAATTTGAAAGACACCGGACCCTAAAAACACAGCGGCCCAGCTCAGCCCAAACAGGCTCAATTGGATTTTTTGTAGGATGTAACTTGAAGAAGTGAAGATAACTTCTGAAAATGTGAAGAGAAGCGTAGCTGCTTATGGGGCCGTTCACGTCGTGTCTTTTGCATGTGCAAGTTCGTTATTTCCAATGTGAGTGCACTGCTTGCGCGCGGATATTGGGAGCGATGCGCATGCGGCACAACGCACTTACGCATTCCAGATGTCACGTATTTACCATTTGAGCATTTACATTTGAGCATATACAGCATTTACAGTCTTTACAATCGCAGACAGAGTATGTGTTTTTCCTACTATGGATGTCAATGGTTACAGGTATCCAGTTTTGGACAAACAGGTTTTGAACAGGTGAAGAATAAGTAAAAGATGAGAGAATTTTATGTTTTGGGCGAATTATCACTTTAAATCTTTTGAATTTGTTAATCTGCTGTGTTAAACCCATTGTAATGTTTTTTTTTATTGAATATTAAATTACAGAAAGAACTGCAGTTTATTTAATATTGTTTTATATGTTTTAAAAGTAACTTCAAAGTAAAGTAATTAGTAATCTGATTACTTTTTACATGAAGTAATTAGTAATGTAATCAAATGACAATTTTCCAGTAGTAGTGAGTAATTTGTGATCTATTACTTTTTGAAAGTAACTTACCCAACACTGGTGGCTTTAATAAAGATACATTTTATTGAATTATTGCAATGATGAAGACTATAGTGTTATTTTACATTTGATTATTCAATTTCTGTATACCTGAATACTATTTGACTACCCTGAAAACCATAAAGCACTGTTTATTTCATTTGTATCTTTGCACTATTGTATTTATATATGCATGTCATTTCTCATATATTATTCTATGCTCTCCCCCTCAAAATCATTTTAATCAAAACTGATATCTTTCCAAAAAGAGCTATTCAAGTCATTTGATGGAATTGTATTCATAAAAAAAAAACAACTAATTGTAATGTCAGTGTTATCCAATATGCATGCAGCCCTAGTTTACATCCACCCAAGGCCAATGCACTATTTAATTTGAAGTATCTGAAATAGTTGGTCTCTCTAAACCTCTCCTTTCTGAGAGCCTGCTCTTCTCTGACTGGTCAGATGATCCAGTCTGTTGTGATTGGTCTACAGCTTACAGCACCCTTCCATAACCAAACACCCATAACCATATCAGAATTACAACAAGAGCTGGTTCCTCAAGAATTTTAAACACATTAATACTACCAGTAATGATGGTGTCGTCTTTAATAGCTTCAAGTTTAAAGTACAAATGAAATCAAAACTAACCATACTGATTTGGTTAGCTCACATTGCTAGTTTTGTGGTGAACAACTCATCTGTGCATGTCATTAAAAATCTGAAAATGCACTTCCTGTTTAGCTAAATTCTCAGATTAAGTCTGTTTGAGGGATTGGGCATGGCTAACATACTTAACCACGCCCCTCCAACTGTCAACTTATTACAACCCAACAGACACCTCCCCCTCACCATTTCTGTTTGTTGTCAACTTAGTTTTGACAACAAACAGAAATGGTGAGGAGGAGGTGTCGGTTGGGTTGTAATAACTCTCCCAAACCCTTTTCCCGATCTTTCTGAATGAAATGCCTACTTTACTACATCCAATCAGCTTGCAGTAGAAAAACAAGCCACGCCCACTGTTTTCTCTTTTAATATTCCGTTTCTCTGGGAACTGCGTCACAATACAGGAAAAAAAACACAGCTTCTGGGTCAGGCAGACTTAAAAAGTAATACTCCATACTCAATATACTCAATACTCCATAACTTTTCTAGATTAAAGATTAATGGCAAGGCATCCTCTGTAATGTGAAAGATACAGTTGGACTCACTGTGGAGGGTGAGCTGGATGTGCTGTCGAGCTCCTCCGGAGAGTCTTCCTCTTCCTCGGGCAGGGTGGGCATTGCAGGGGTGAGAGGGGGCCGAGAGCGTGTGTGTGGGAGGAAGAAAGGGGCAACAGACTCTGCCGCGAAACTTTGAGCTCTCTTCAGTGAAGTTTGCTCACCCCTTGAGTGTGTGAACTGACATACAGGAGGTGGGTCCTGTTGGCCCTGTACAGACAAACCATGTACATAGCATGAGGATACGATCATATTTGCAGTTTCTTACAAAACAGTAACATCTGTGGCAGTACATTGGTAGACTAATAGTCATATCATGGTAGTAGGGCTGAGTAATATATTTCTTGAGCATTGATATCGCAATGTGTGTATCCGCAATAGTCACATTGCAGCACAGTAGGCACAGGACGTCAAAATGATGTCAGGTTGACGTTGTACCCCAATGTCCTGGGGCGTTGCATTTTGTTTGGGAATGAAAAAAAGTGTTGACATCAGAACACAACATCAGGCCGACATTGATGTCCAACGTCTGACAGACGTTGCATTTTGGTCACTTTCCAACGCAACCTAAAAACAACAAAATATCAACGTCTAATGATGTTACAGCTTGACGTTGTGTGGACGTTACCAATATGAAAAGTATCAGAAGTCGGATTTTGGTTGCCATACCTGATGAATAAATGTCAGTATTTGACGTCAATATGACGTTGGTTTAAGATGTTGGCTTGATGTTGGATTTTGGTCACTTTCTAACACAACCTAAAATCAACTAAATATCAACATCATTACCTGTCGTTATTGGACGTCAAATTAACATTGTTCTTAGAGGCTGGTGACCTTAATCTAACCAAATATTAATGTCTTATGATGTTGTTGTCTGCTAGGAGGATTAGATTATTTATTAAAGATTAAAATATATTATTTAAAAAAAATAATTTATACAATGACGACCATGTTATTGTACATTTGATTGTTCAATATCTGTACTTGAATACTGTTAGACTGTCCGGTTTATTTAACTTTATTTAAAATGTTTGATCGTTGCTGTATGTATATATCATCCTGCTCTAAATGAATGAATTCTTTCCAAATAGAGCTATTCAAATCATCTGGTGAAATTAAATTCATATCGCAATATAGATCTCAGCAAAACAAAATATCACAATGTCAGATTTTTCCAATATCGTGCAGCCTTACATGCTACCATTTGCCACTGAGTTTTAAGACATTTCAATGAACACAACAAGATCCATTTGTTATGTTTGATGGGAAAGTTATTGGGTTCAGGCGATCTTTCAAATGACAAAGTAAACAACAAATGGCCCTAAAATACACAAATCATGATTGTGATGGTTATCTCCATGCATAATCTCAGATGGCCAAACAGTGATTCAAAATTCTGTTATTAATTTCTCATCATCATGTCATTCCAGTGCACTGAAATCTTCGTTCATCTTCAGAACACAAATTAAGATATTTTTGATTGATCTAAGACTTCCCTCGTCCTCCATAGACAGCAAGAGTCGCGAGATGTTCAAAGTCAAGAAAAGGAACCAAAGACATTGTAAAAACAAGGACAGTTTTGACAACATTTTTGGTTGCTTTTCTGGCAAACAAAGTTGTTTTTACAGATTTTATGGTGCACAAAAGTGTTCTTGGAGCTTCGTTTGATTACAGTTGAACCAGTGAAGTCACATGGACTGTTTTGCCAATGTTTTTGGTTGCTTTTCTGGCATACAAAGTTGTTTTTACGGATTGTTTGGTGCACAAAAGTGTTCCTAGAGCTTTGTATGTTTACAGTTGAACCACTGAAGTCACATGGACAGTTTTGACATTGTTTTTGGTTTCTTTTCTGGCAAACAAAGTTGTTTTTACTGAATTTTTGGCGCACAAACATGTTATTGGAACTTCGTATAATTACAGTTTAACCACCGAAGTCACATGGACTGTTTTGACAATACTTTTGGTTCCTTTTCTGGACTTTGAACATCTCTGGACCCTTGTTGTATATAGAGGATTAGAGAGCTCTCAGATTTCATCTAAAATATCTTCATTGGTATTCTGAAGATGAAAGAAGGTCTCATGGGATTGAAATTTATTGAAATTAATTAGGCAATTGTGCCTAATTAATGAGAGATTTTTTTTATTTTTGGGTGAACTAAGGCTTTAAAATGTTGGTGTCTGGAATGCAGTATGTACAAAGACTGTATGAGCACCAATATTTTGTGAAATACTAACTTTAATGAATATAATGCCTATTGAGAGTATGATGCCTATTGCTTCTATAATGCCTATAATTCTATAATTCTATAATTGAGAAAGATCTCTATTGAAATGAGTAAAAGCTTAAACCCAGAAACAGTATTGCATAAGTCAGAGCTTGTACAAGACCAATCCAAGATGATTATCCTTCCTGTTGTGTTCGGGTCAAATCTGACAGATTTACACTTAAAACACTCCTAAATATTGTGTTTTACATCTGATTGCCTCAAGGCCTTATGATATCCTCCACACTATGCACTCGAACAAATAAAAGTGATGATCACCTCTTTTATTGAATTTTGAGTGTTTTTATCAACCTTGTTACACCTGTGGTGTGCCCGGTCAAAAGTGGCCATAGGAAATGAATGGGTATCCAGACTATATTCATCCATCAGACAGAAAACATCCCCATACACACCACCCCAACTCATCTGATTCAGTCGTACGAGAATGTACGATTTTAAAAAGGAGACATGGCACCCACCCCTAAACCCAACCCTCATTGGGGGATAAGCAAATTGTACTAAATTGTACAAATGAGATTGTACTAATTCATACGAATTATCCACTGAATCAAAAAGTTAGGAATTGTTGTGAGATGGCGTTGGATCCTCCCATGTGAACCAACTTCCTGATGAAACAATGTATCATATCTTCATACAGACTAGACAGGTGTCTGTTATGTGAACAGTTTCTTTCAGCCAATCTCCGTTCAGCCAATCTCTGGGTCTAGCAGGAGCACTTTTACCTTAACTTAGCATCAATTATTTTATTGCATTACACCATTAGCATCTCAGTCAAAATGACCAAAGTATAACTAGTGCTAGTTTTTCATCCATGCTCACCGTCTATACCCTCAGTCACTATTCCCTACATTAGTACACTAATATAGTCCAATTGAAGGACTGAATGAAAATTCGAGCACTCAGTACACAGGAAAGGATACTAGTTTTGTTTATGCTTTGCTGGTTAATAAATCATTCAGATGGATTAAAATTTCAATTTCTTTGGTCAGACCCTTAGCGAGCTGTCTATTGGTAATGAAACAAAGTATTTTGATTCATCTTTTTTTCTGTCAACAAAGTTCGTTAGCGTTAAACTGCCTCGTAAATTTTTTTTTATCCAGAACCTGCAGTGAAGCGACTCTTTAAATATGTTTTTTTGTGGTTTCACAAAAAATGTAGACTGAGACACTTCCATTTCCAATGAGCCAATGTTGATCATTGCATTTAAACTTTATTATATTCTAAGCTCACAAGCCAATACCATCACAATACAATACAAAAAGACTATAGTATAGTACCATAGCAAAACTACTCCAACACATTAAAATATACTGCTCAAAAAATAAAGGGAACACTTAAACAACACAATTTAACTCCAAGGGCTTCCCTTTATTTTTTGAGCAGTATATTTTAATCTGTTGGGGTAGTTTTGCTATGGTACTATACTATAGTCTTTTTGTATTGTATATATCCAAAGAGTGTATTATTTTGTAGTTTCCAAAAACCATGCCAGTACCATGCTACTTCTAGTTAGCGGTAAAGGAAGTGCACACAGTGTGAGATTTGCTTCTACGTAATGTCATGTACAAATATATTCCTGTTGCCCCCTTTGGCATTTGTCCTATCATAAAGCTCAATCTCATGTTTCTGCCTCTCAGAGAGGTTCAAGAGGAAATGTTTCCCTTCAGCAGAATAACAGCTACTGATGGCATCTCATATACAAAAACACTCCTACAGTGAAGAGCACAGTCATCAAGAACAACATCTAAAAAAGACCTAAAACGCTTATGTGCAGAATAAAGAATAAACAGAGCCTTTTCAGCATTTGCCTGTTTATATTACCGCTAATGCTGTATCTCTACCATAAACATATCTAAAAATACGCATGAGTCATTAATGCAGCAAATCATGATGGGGCCGTTTCAATTGTGTGTCTGTCGGCTTGTTATATAAACATGACTTGGTCTCGAGATACCAATCGAGGTGAAAGGAGACTCCTTCGTTCTCCCGCAGGAATGCATTCCCATATCCCACTAAATCCATTCTCATCTAATCTGAATGCTACTAAAGCTATCTTTGGCTTCTTGTACACCCAAACAAAAATAAGAGACAATTTCGGCAGACAAATGCTATTTTGGTGAATGTCTTATAAAGGAAGAGAAGCTCAGCGGTGGTTATGTGCTGTGAAGAGCTCCAGCAGAGAACTCACATCATCACAAGTGTGCCACAGAGAAAATAGACTACTCATTAGTATACAAAAGCCTGCATCACTCAACCCACACTTTCTCCATCCCATTGAAATCAATTGAATGACTGATGAAATAATGGCTGGAAATGTCACTGCATCTAATGCTGCATCTCTAAGTAGGTTTTAAAATGTGAGCGGCGGATCTTGGTTGTAATTTTGATGATGATCAGTGGGATGTTGTATACAAATGTGTAACAAAATAGTTGAACAAAATTACAAATTTATACAAAGGATATACTTGACCCCAGTTCGCCTCAGTAGGAAATATCCTGGTGCATCGCCTTTATGCAACAGATGTAAGAAAGATAAGGGCACCATTATGCATATTTTTTGGAACTGTGAAAAACTAAATGAGTTTTGGGATACTGTACATATGTTTCCTGTGATGTCCTGGGAAATGAACATCACAAGACTCCTTTAATATATCTTTTTGGAGTGGACTTGAATGAAGTATCAGACCCTTTATATACCAAAAGGGTAGGTCTGATTTCTTATGTATCTAGAAAATGTATTCTGTTAAACTAGAAACAGGAACACCCTCCAACATTTGAATGATTTAAAAATAGTATAAATGACACACTGCATTTGGAATATTTACCATATAGTTTAAAAAACAAAACACACATATTTTTAGAAACCTGGAATATTTTTTTGGACCCTTTATGAGCCCTTTGACCTGTGCCTATATAATACCCTGTTATCACACGGACCACTCATGCGCTGTTATTTGACTTCTGTTTTACTGAATTTGAGGATGTATATGTTTTTATATTTGTATACTCTGATGCTACTTACTTACTTAATGCTGAATATTCCTTTTGTTATTTGTGCTGATTGTTTTATTGTAAAATGATATAAAATAAATAATTAAATAATAAATAAATGAAATAAATAATTAAAAAACAAAAATGTGAGCGGCCTCAGGGATGGGCAGTATTTATGACACATGTATTTTAAATACAAAACAATATTTTGTCATTCCTATTTTATAGGGTTGATGAAAATTTTTTTGCATTATTAATGTTCAGGTGACTTGTATTCCACCAAAACAATTAAAGGTGCTGTGTAAGTTTTTGACTCTTCTAAAGCATAAAAATACCATAATATTTTTACAGATATTTAAGAAACATGCTAAGTGAACATTCTTGTTTATCTGAAAAAAATATGCTTAAGTCAGTTCTGCTTGAAAAATTTGCGTTACGTGTTGGAACGTCTGTCTTTGTTTTGGTTCTTTTAACCCGTCCACTGCCACTTTAGCCAATTATATTTCTGCACCCCGGGTTGCCTTGTTGGAAAACAGCGCATTTCATTCATTCAGTCAGAAAGGCTCTCAAAGCATGCGTCTAAGACCGAAATGCGACCTCCGGTGGACAGTAGTAGTCTCTGAAATGAGATGCAGATTCAGAGTTCCACATGTTATTAATTAGCAAATAATATTAATATTTCGAACGTAAACATTAGGTGAGCAGGTTACATTGTAACCGCGGGTCCTAACAACACGCTACTTGACGTGATTTGCAGTGATAAGCAATTTGGCTGTTTGCACCAGACACAACACAACAGAAACATTCAAATACAGCCATTCAGAAGCATAGAATATGCACTCACTCATGAAATAGTAAGGTTTATGATTTAATTAATACACATTAAACCTCTTTAACATTATGAAATGTAGATGCTGAATCACTGATATGTGTTGGCTTGCACTGAGTCAGTTCTAAAGTTCAATTTTAAACGGTTTATTTTATTTTCAAGATCTGAGGTGAACTATCTGCTGCTGCTTTCAGTAGTATGGCAATAAATGTCATGTAAAATGGCATTCACACTCACATTATTAGCATTTAACACTGAATAAAGCACATGAGGTGTACCTGAAGTGATCATTGTCAGTTTATCCTGTTGTTCAGCTGCAAGAAATAGAAGCCGTTTCTAATATATCAATTCGAGGTGTTGGTTAGGAAAAAAGTCTTTTTGATATGTAAAATATTCCTTCTATCGTGTGCTGTTGCTTTTATATAAAACACGATTTGAATCAGCCTTAAATCAGCCTTTAGGTTCGATAGTCAGGCTTGCTCCTATTGCCTCAATATGGCAATGCAATACCTAGTTCAACCACTGAGTGTCAAACTTACATACTGCACCTTTAACAAACTTGTTTAACCATCAAAACAACTCATTGGAAAGCTGTGAAATGCAATGTGTATAAAAATGCGTATTAAACATTGCTATTATTATTATTTTTTTAAATTGTGCATTATTATTATTTGAATTTAAGTAATTTATTCATTTGTTTATTCTCACCTTTTTATTAATTTGATTGATTCCTGATGTTTCAATGTTTCAATATCCAATCGGATGTTTCAACATCCAAAACAATATCCAATCAGAAAGCAAGCTGATAGGAGACAGAAGTATAACAAACAGTCATGGTGCAGCACAAAATGAAACAGAGATGTGCAACAGCATAAATGTTAATTTGTTTATTCATTTGCCATATTTTTTTCTAAAATATCAAGAGATTTTGCAAGATTTGTTAACATTCAGGACTCTGGTTAAATATCTGTTGGCGTGTGGTGTGCTTTGTCATATCGCAGCACGACACACACTATAGGAGCTTCACGTCTGTGGTCTTTAACATTTAAATATCTTATAAGATTTAAAGAATCTTTACACCTAGCCTAAGCAGTGTATGAATTTGATTATTAAATAGTACTTACGTGAAACACCGAGTGCTCCTGCAAAGTGATACACAGAGTAACAAAATAAGAGGAAGGAGTCTTGTGAAATCCAGACACACAAACTTTCGCAAGAGATGCATTCAAGCATGTTAATATTAGATGAAAACAATAAAGTGACTGCTGTCCATATGTGTTCAGACCACTGAAATACCATGGTGAAACAAGGCTAAGATATTAGGCTCAGATATTGGACATCTGGAAATTGTCTCCTCTAAAATAAATGAGTCAGCCACGTTTTTGATGTGTAGTAAGGAATGTATCCATTGCATTCCATTGTAGTTTATATTATTGAATGAAAAGCCAAAGTAATAAGCTAATTTATGTCAATGTAAGATATTTTATTTGCGGCTTTCAGCATTGTCCCATCTGCAAAAATGTACTGGTAACACTTTAGTTTAGGTCACAATTCATGCTATTAACTACTGGCTTATTACCTGCCTCAGATATTAACTGTTCATTGGTAGCTATGAAGTATGATCTTATTCTACATCCCTAATCCTACCCAAAACCTAAACCCAACTTCTACCTTACTAACTATTAATAAACAGCTAATTAGTTGTTTATTAAGCTAGTAGTGTTAGTTAATGGTTTGTTAATACTGTGAATTGTGACCTAAACTGAAGTGTTACCAATGTACTTTCTCCTAGATTGAGGTATCCAATTCTGCAGTTCAGCTCTGATCTGCTCTAAGACATCTGCAGGAAGTTTCCCACAATGACCTTGGTAAGCTGGTTCAGTGTATTTAATGCAGGTTTTGCACAACAAACTGTGTGCAAAAAAATTGCATAATGTTAGTTCGTGTTTTTCATGTCATTTGTGAATAGCGATCAACCTAGGGTAGTTGTTTGCAAGTTTACAGTAAAATTCTATGGTTATTACTATGTAAATTACTATGGTGTTTTTGGTGACTACAGAATGGTCTTATAGTTTTCAGAAAGTAAAGCAGGCTTGCTTTGGTTCAGTTTCAGTTTGGTTGAGATTATTACTCTAGTCTCTTCACCTCTACTGCATTAACTTCCTGAAAAACGTTTTCATTCTGGGTGTCCCATTCTATTCACTGTGTGTATATGTGATGCTTTGGTAACGATATCGCCAGCTTGGAACTTTACCCATGGTGGTACTAACAAAAGTACCAGCAAGGTTTCCACGCTTCTTGAAAGTACTTAAAAGTGCTTGAAATTTACATGTATGAATTCAAGGCCTGGAAAGTACTTAAAAACAAACATAGGTCCTCGAAAGTGCTTGAATTTAAAGTTTATGGTGTTATTTCAACAATTGTACTGTGCTGCATTCAAAAACTGAACGGAAAAACTAAGAAATTCTTCATTTAAAATTCTTAAATTTCAATCTTAGACATGAACTATGACAAATAATGCATTTTATCAATACTTCAGAAACCGCATTTGAATATTACCAGTATTGAATTCAACTAATTGTATTAAAGTTCTTTGAACATGTTTAAAACAGTCTACATTTTTGAAAATGACATTCAAAACATCATTATTATGACATTTTAATGTAAATAGTAAGTGCAAATAAAATGTTAAGTACAGGAAGAACTTTCATGGCACTATATATAGCAGGGAAAATAAGTATTGAACACGTCATGTTTTTTCCTGGCAATAATGTTCCTAAAGGAGCTGTTGATATGGAATTGAACCAGATTTTGGTAAAAACCCAAACAATACAAACATAAAAGCAAAACAAAACAAATTAGTTGTGTGTAATAACAATGGAATGACACAAGGAGAAAGTACTGAACTACTAAAACGTATTTAATACTTTATATAAAAGGCTTTTTTTGGTGATGGGAGCTTAAAGATGCCTCTCATATGGAGGATGAAGTCACATGCATTGCTCAGGTGTGAGTTTTTCCACAGACTTCAACAGAGTGTAAAAATCTTGGTGGTTCTGTGGGTCTCGTCTATCAAATCTGATCTTTAATTTCTATTTTATATTGGATTCAAGTCAGGTGATTGGCTGGGCCATTCTACAGCTTGATTTTCTTTCTCTGAAAGCATTTAAGAGTTTCCTTGGCTGTGTATTGGATCATTGTCTTGCTGGAATGTCCGCCCTGGTTTCATCTTCATCATCCTGATAATGTAGATGTTGGACTGAAGCAGCTAATATTAATTTACAATGATGAAGGGCAGAGGGTTGCTTAAGAACTACTGAGAGATTTCAGCTGCTGTCTGAGCTTTCACAGCCTTTCTACACCTCCCTTTCTTTATGTGTTCAATACATGGGTTTTCCCTGCGTCGTTTAATTTTATTACACATAACTTAATTTGTAAACTAATCAGATTTGTTTCTTTTTATATAATGATTTGTTTGATTGTTACCAACATCTGGTGAAAATTTCAAGTCAATGGCACCTTTAGAAATATGTTTTGTGAGAAAAATAGTGATGTGTTCAATACTTATTTTCCCCACTGTATCTAAGGTGCACAGCTCTTTAAAAGGCAAAGAATCAGTACCTGATAAAATTATATGATTTATTAAACTGTTAGATAACAGATATAACTCACCTCTAGATTGGCGGCTTGGGTGTCTGAGTGACTTGTTTTGTGTTCCTCTTGAGTCTCACTATTCCCTGTCCTTGCTTGACTCTTTCCTCTGCGCTCAGATTCCTCTCGACTCCTCCCAGAGCAATCCGACTCCTGTCTTTCCTCTTGACAAATCCCAGAATCCTCTACAAGGGCCTCCCTTGGTGAACTGAATCCTCGATTATCCCAGTCGTCTGCGAACTTGGAAAGCTGTCCTTGGTTCAAAAGTTTTAAGGCCTCTGTCCTGCCGCTATAATTTTGGCACCTCCCAGACGTCTCTGTTTTCTCTCTGCTGTTTTGTAGCTCAGATCCTGGACATCCAGTATCTCCTTTATTCAGACTCGTGCACGTTTCCTCGTTTGCGGCTAAGGTGCTCCTAGTGTCCTTTGACTCGGAGAGGAAGCTGTCATTGCTTGCTGGCTGGTCTAACCTAAAGGAAAGCAAGAAACAAAACAGATTCATCAGCCTTAAACTGAATGTACAGTTGAAGTCAGAATTATTATCCCTCCAGAATATGTTTTCCCCAATTTCTGTTTAACGGAAAGGGGATTTTTTTTTCCAACACATTTCTAAACATAATTCATTCATTCACTCATTTTCATTTCGGCTTAGTCCCTTTAATAAACTGGGGTCGCCACAGCGGGATGAACCGCCAACTTATCCAGCATATGTTTTTACGCAGCGGATGCCCTTCCAGCTGCAACCCATCTCTGGGAAACATCCATACACACCCATTCACACTCATACACTACGGACAATTTAGCTTACCCAATTCACCTGTACTGCATGTTTTTGGACTTGTGGGGGAAACCGGAGCACCCGGAGGAAACCCACGCCAACACGGGGAGAACATGCAAACTCCACACAGAAACGCCAACTGACCCAGCCGAGGCTCGAACCAGCGACCTTCTTGCTGTGAGGCGAACGTGCTCTCCACTGCGCCACCGTGAGGCTCTAAACATAATAGTTTTAACAACTCATTTCTATTAATTGATTTCTTTTATCTTAATATTGTGCTAGATATTTTTCAAGATACTTATATTCATCTTAAGGGGACATTTAAAGGCTTAACTCGGTAAATTAGACAAGTTATGGTAATTAGGAAAGTCATTGTATAATGATGGTTTGTTCTTTAGACACAGTGTTGTGGACTAAAAAAACAAAAGCGACAAAACAGTAAAACAAAACCGAAAATGCTTTGTAATAATTAATTATTATATTATTAAATAATATAAAGTAATTTTGTAAGACTTTTTACATTTGAGAGGTGTTATTTTAGCACAGTAGCAACAAACTGCCCTTGTGTGTTGCAAGCCATTGAAATGAATGGGTTTAGGCAGTGCCTTCCGTGTCCGGTATGAAAGTCAATTCAGACTGTGGAGTGACTACGACTGGACGGAGAGTGAAAGCAGTGTGCGTTTTTTTCGACTCATATTTTCTGACATTTTTCTCTTTCTCATAAAAAATTTTCTATTTTCGTCTAATAATTTTCGCCAGCCTAAAATTTGGTGCATGCCTACATATAGTATTTTTGGAATAAAAATTAAATATATATTTTTTTTAATTAATTGCGTGCACTGACAGACCAAAACATATATGTAAATCTTTCAAAAAAATTTTACATATTTAAAAAAAAAAGGGTTTTGGGTAGCTTTGTCCTGTTATTTTTATTGTTGTTTGCTATTACATTATTATAGTGTTTTGTGTGGATACTGAAAGGTCCAAAACAAAACAAAAACAAACACAAAATACCTAGCTGTATCCGAAATTGCATACTTCCCTACAACATAGTATGTGAAAAACAGTTTGTGAGCCGAGTGGTATGTCCAAATTCATAGCAATTCGAAAAAGACCCAGAAGACCTACGACTTCCCGCAAGATTCTGTAGTGGACGCTATGCTATCCTACGATGCCACGCTACAAAACTCATGAATGGGAGTGAAGCAACGCAACTGATGCAGGTAAGTAATGTAATAATGATTAAAGGTGCATATAATACGTTCAAATTCCACTCATACTACTCGCATTAATATTATATAGAACACACTTTTCTAACGGCCGTGTAGTAAATTCAAATGTAGTATCTACTTGACTAGTAGGCGATTTTGGACGCAGACTCTCTGACGATTTTCGTAAATCCTCACTTGTTGAAAATGAATGATGGTGGTTGCTAGGCAATTTCTACTGTAGTTGTTAAGTGGTTAGTAGGGTGTTCTTGGTAGTTGCTACATAGCTGCAAGTAGGTCTAAGTCAAATGTCCCACTACAGGGATATTATGCTCCCTAAGTATTACTAGTGTTATGAGAGCAGCTAAATAATAATTAAAATAGACATTTCCAGCAATAACAACGAAGGATGTGTCCTTGGGGTTTTTGGCCTATGCTAAAAGGGTTTACAAGTACCAGTTGGGAGTCAAAGAAATTTATTGGGGCCACGGTGGGTGATAGTTTATACTTCGATGTTCCTGCACAGTCTCACCTCACGCTGGATCATCTTTGAGCGAGGATTTTACATATAAACACACACAGAAATGTAAACACTGACCCAGCTACATTCTCCTGTCTGTTGTGTGGCGTGGGCTCTTCACAAGCTGACGGTTCCGGCTGGGAGATCTTAGTATAGAGTGAAGAATGACCCAGAGGACTAATCACTCCCACAGATGGAAGACCTGATGGAGAGGAACCAATACTGTTAAACAAGCGTCTTGTAAAAAGGAAAATATCACAGGGTTCATACACATTTTTACACACATTTAAAATTCCAGAACTTTTCCATTACTTTTCTAAAACTTTCATGGAAATATTCGTGACTTAATGTTTCATGTAATGTCTACGTACATGTGGTAGGCAAGAAAAAAAGTACACGTTCAAATTTATTACAGCATATCAAAAAATATGCGACAATTTCTATATATGTAAAATAATTTTTAGAAAGTATCTTGCTGTCTGTGTGAAAATATTTTAGAAATGTTGACTTGTGTTTTCATAAGACTTGCAAGAATAGTAGAAATTAGCTGTTAGCACTCACAGTATCTTCCCCCGTGTAGTTAGAGAATGTTTCTGGACACAACACTCAAAATGTAGCTTGAATTACGGTGAATGCGAGTGAAAGAGAAGCGAAGCTGAAACTGCGAGCTGCTCTTTTACCCCATGCAAAGAACGTCACGTGAACCGCGCAATTGTATTTAAAATGTACCCAAAATTCATTCATTTCCCTTCAACTTAGTCTCTATTTCAGAGGTTGCCACAGCGGAAAGAACTGTTAACTATTCCAGCATATGTTTTATGCAGCGGATGCCCTTCGAGCCGCAACCCAGTACTGGGAAACACCCATACACACTCGTTCAGACACACTCATACACTATGGCCAATTTAGTTTACCCAATTCACCTATAGTGCATGTGTTTTGACTGTGGGGGAAACTGGAGCACCCAGAGGAAACCCACGCCAACATGAGGAGAACATGACAACTCCACACAGAAATGCCAACTGGCTCAGCCGGGACTTGAACCAGCGACCTTCTTGCTTTGAGGCGACAGTGCTAACCACTAAGCTATCGTGCGACCTGTACCCAATATTATCATTTCAAATATATTCAAGCACACAGATATTTGTTAAACACATTTCCATGACTTTTCCCAAAACATTTTGGGTTTATTTGTTTTTCCAAAATGTTTTTCAGGCCTGGAAAATGCCTTGTCAAAATTCCAATTACTTTTCCAGGACCGTATGAACCCCAATATCAATATATAGGCTTCTTCCTTACTTCTTAGAGAGCAGTGACATTAAACTGAGACCAAATGGAACGTTTTGGAATCTTCTATGGTTTGAAATAAAATGAATTTTCTCTAATGTGTTGCATTCAGAGGTGACATGGTGGCTCAGTGGTTAGCACTGTCGCCTCACAGTAAGAAGGTCGCTGGTTTGAGTCCTGGCTGGATCAGTTGGCATTCTGTATGGAGTTCTGCATGTTCACCCCATGTTGGCATGTGTTTCCTCCGGGTGCTCCGGTTTCCCCCAAAATCCAAAGACATGCGCTATAGGTGAATTGAATAAACTAAATTGGCGTGTATGAGTGTGAATGAGTGTGTATGGGTGCTTCCCAGTACTGGGTTGCAGGGTGGAAGGGCATCTGCTGTGTTAAGCATATGCTGGATAAGTTGGTGGTTCATTCCACTGTGGCGACCCCTGATGAATAAAGGGACTAAGCTGAAGGAAAATGAATAAGTGAATAAATGTTGCACTCAGAATCGTAAACGTTTCAAATAGTGGTCAAATTTGAGGGCAGCAAAGTCTGCCAACAAATATGATAGGCTTCTTAAAAGGATAGTTCACCTAAATATGAATATTTGCTCACTATTTACTCACTCTCAAGTGGTTTCAAACATTTATGAATTTCATTCTTCTGTTAAACACAAAAGAAGATATTTTGAAGAAAGCTGAAAGACCATTGACTTCCATAGTAGGAAAAACAGCTACTATGGAAGTCAATGGCCTTCCAGCTTTCTTGTAAAATATCTTCTTTTGTGTTTAGCAAAGAGAAAGGTTTAAAACAAGTAAAGGGTGAGTAAATGATGACAAAACACAGTTTTAAATCAAATAATCAGATATTACCTGTGAACAACGGCTCAAAGCAAACCCCGGATACACGTTTTAGCAAAAACTCAGATGATGAACCAGGATCCTGATCTTTGAAGGTTGAATGGTGGGTTTTGTTGACCTTAAAGAAAAACACAACTTTAGTGATGATTTTATGGCAAGAATCTTTTATCTGTTCTGCTGTGCTCTGTAGTCTGTTATTATCTGATCAGAAAAGGCCATTCAAAATATCAATGACATTTAAAAGTGGAGATATCAAAAGGATTTCCCTAACACTTTGACTAAAACAGGAGAGTGTTCCGTAGTGCTGGGTGGAAGAGATAACAAAATCAAAACTGTCTCTTCCAAATTCAACAGACAACTGATGAAATCTCAGAGAACCGCTGTGATTTATATTGGCTCGATTTGAAAGGGAGTTTATGAATCATGTTTTGCTACCATACTGTCATCTTTTCCCATTTTCCTGTTGGTATGAAAAGAGAAATCCCAAATGAGAGCCCAATTTTCTCTTTAGAATAACAGCAGATTTTATTTTTCTTTGTTGTAGCATGTCAGTTGTTGTTTTTTTGATTAGCTAGTGTATGTACTTGCAACATTATATTAATAATTAATTTTATTATTACATTATAATGGGCAACACGGTGGCGCAGTGTGAAGCATGATCGCCTCACAGCAAGAAGGTCGCTTGTGGGTCACTTGGTATTTCTGTGTGGAGTTTGCATGTTCTCCCCATGTTCGTGTGGGTTTCCTCCGGGTGCTCCGGTTTCCCCCACAAGTCCAAAGACATGCGCTATAGGTGAATTGGGTAAGCTAAATTGTCCGTAGTGTACGTGTGTGAATGAGTGTGTATGGGTGTTTCCCACAGATGGGTTGCGGCTGGAAGGGCATCCGCTGTGTAAAACATATGCTGGATAAGTTAGCGACCCCAGATTAATAAAGGGACTAAGCCCAAAAAGAAAATGAATGAATGAATTATAATATAATAATATATATTTAATTAAATCTAATTCAATTATATTTAATAATTCTATTTAATTAAATGTATGAATATTAATTGAAACAATGCCAAACCTTTTATTTGAGCTGTTCTATTAACATTGATTCTTATTTTTTATTTTATTATGTATTATTTGTGCCTAAATCTATTTGTAGCAAATAAGTATGAAAAACAATAACACCATCATTGCAGTTTCTATTCAGTTAGTATTCGAGTGTGACCATAGCTTAAGCCTATCAGAAAAACATGATAAATGTGTTTTTTATTATTGAAGAGTTCAGCAAATCATAATTTTGTTTAAAGAGAACAAATAACAGACAATAAAAAGTACAATCTAAAATAAGTATTAAATAAACAAATATAAAAAGTGCATAAACATATAATAAACAAATTAATCATATGTTCGCAGAGAACAATCCATGTATCAATCAAAACCTTGCAAAAATGAATGAACGTGTATATTATATTTTTCAAATAACAATATGTTATCATTCAGGGTATACCTAATCCTTTCAGGGTGAAGAGAATCTCTCTCTCTCTCTCTCTCTCACACTCGCACGCACGCATGCACGCAAGAAACATAGTGTTGTTGTACCAGAGTAAGACTTAAAAACTGTTCAGATACAATATAATTAAAATAGGGCTGGTTAAATATTTTCAATGTACCTGAAAACAACAACAACAACAACAACAACAACAACAACAAACACAAAACTGTAAAACATACTGTATTCCAAAAAGGTTGTAATTTTGCACATACACACATATATTCCTGTTTAGAGCCAGCTGTGTTGTTGGAGATCTAAAAGGTGAGTTTTGTGTTTATTGTAAAATCCTGCTCATCCGGTCCCTTGTTGTTTGTATATACTGTATTACCACTGACTCTAAACAGGAAGCAGCCGGGTTTGTCACTTTGAGTCCCTGGACACATTTCCATTGTGGTCTGTGCTATTTGCAGCATGTTTCTGTATTTGCATGTATTGAGAGAATTTGCACGTGTGTGTGTATGTGTGCGTGTGTGTGTGTGTGTGTGTGCGCGTGTGTGTGTTGTTAAATTGATGAAGATGTTTTCTCAATTCGTTAGTGTTTTTCTATTTGCATATGCTTTCTTAACTAGCAGTGCATTTGAGCTCTCTCAGCTACCGTACTTTTTCACAGGGTCTAAAGCAGTGGTCTCAAACTTAATCCCTGGAGGGCCGCAGCTCTGCATAGTTTAGCTCCAACCACCTCCAACTTACACCTGCTTAATAGTCTCTAGTAGTCTTGAATACCTTGATAAGTTGGATCAGCTGTGTTTGATTAGGGTTGGAGCAAAACTGTACAGAGCTGCGGCCCTCCAGGAATTGAGATTGAGACCCATGTTCTAAAGCAATGGTACTAACATCACTGTACAAAACAGGAATATTATAAATCTGTAGGCATTTGTTATAAGCATTTGAAATGACATCTTATAGGGTGGCATGGTGGCTCAGTGGTTAGCACTGTCGCAAGAATTTCGCTGGTTCGAGTCCTGGCTGGGTCAGTTGGCATTTCTGTGTGGAGTTTGCATGTTCTCCCTGTGTTGGCGTGGGTTTCCTCTGGGTGCTCAGGTTTCCCCAACAGTCCAAAGACATGCGCTATAGTAAAATGTGTAAACAAAATTGCCCGTAGTGTATGACTGTGTGTGTGAGAATGTGAGAGTGTATGGGTGTTTCCCTGTACTGGGTTGCAGCTGAAAGATCATCCGTTGGTAAAACATATACCGGAATAGTTGGCGGTCCATTTCGCTCTAGTGACCCCTGATAAATAAGAGACTAAGCCGAAGGAAAATGAATGAATGAAATGACATCTTGGAAAAGGTAGCACACTCTAAGCTAATGCACAATCATTATAATGTACAATGACTGAACAACGAGAAGAGAATTAAATACAAAGAGAAATTAATATTACTGGTCACTGCATTTTTATATTAAGCAATATTCTTCAAAATGGGATTTGATTAATAAAGTACTGTTTTGGATTCCAAATAATAGCAACCAAAGCTGGAAATAGCTGTGCCACCAAAGCACTCAAGCGCCACCAGCTGGTCGTTAGCATCCCCTGGCATTTCGAAGCTGACTAATAATGCTTTGTAGACATACAGTTGAAGTCAGATTTATTAGCCCCCCTGTATATCTTTCCCAATTTCTGTTTAACAGAGAGTTCAACACATTTCTAAACATAATAGTTTTAACTAATTTCTAATAACTGATTTCTTTTTATCTTTGCCATGTTGACAGTACATAATATTTTACCAGATAATTTTCAAGATACTAGTATTCCGCTTAAAGTGACATTTAAGAGCTTAATTAGGTTAATTAGGCAAGTTGGGCTAATTAGGAAAATTATTGTACAGGGTGATTCAAAAAGAATACCACAACTTTGAAAATCTGTATTTAATCAAAGAAACGTGATGGAACCTTGGGTAATTAATCAATGTGAAGAGTACTTCGTTTTCTTTCAGTAGAAAACAAAGTTAGATGTTCAATATGACCCCCTCCAGACACTCAAGTGACATCAACCCAAAAGTTGTGGTATTCTTTTTGAATCGCCCTGTATATCGATGGTTTGTTCTGTAGACAATCGAATAAAAGGAAAAAAACACACATTGCTTAAGGGGGCTAATAATAATGACCTTAAAATGGTTTTAAAAATTAAAAACTGCTTTTATTCTAGCCGAAATAAAACAAATAAGACTTTCTCCAGAAGAAAAAATGTTATAGGAAATACTGTGAAAAATTCCCTGCTCTGTTAAACATCATTTGGGAAATATTTGAAAAAGAAAAATAATTCACAGGAGGGCTAATAATGTTGACTTCAACTGTATGTTTCACAAATGCTTCAATAGATGTTTCAGGGGTCCAGCAGACATGCAGGGAGGCCAGACAGCGGGAGTCCTGCAGTACGCTCTCTCCTGCTGAGCGTGAATTGCAGATGAATATTGCAGTGTAATCGAATCACCCTGATTATTTCCTGCTGGTTACGAGTCTATACGTTTGTGAGCTTTCATTCGAACTGCCACTCCTCCTCTTTCTGCGGTCGGCGCAGGTTCCCTTCTCATTGACCGGATCTATTTTTAATTGGCCTTTGACTGTCACCACTGAGAATCTGCTCAGCTCTTATAAGCTTGGAGAAAGATGGAAGGTCATTATGGTGGCAGGTCTCTGCGGGCTGCTGATGACCTCAGTGTTAGCAGCTCTGACGCGGCTACATGAGAAAGTGCATGCCGGCCCCCCTCTTTTCACTTGTTATGTAACAGATACAGCGGGCCAGATTTGCTCAAAGTTTGATGGCAACACAGTCACTGTAATTGCTTTTCACAATAACTTGTTTCAAAGGAGCTTTACAAAAGAAGCACATTACTGCATTATAATCAAATTATGAAAAGTTACGGTTATTAGTTACCATAACTTTATTAGTTACTAATAACTTTAACTAATTACCTAGTAACTAGCTTTTGACAGTTAAAAGTTATGGAGGGAGGATTTGAGAAACAGGCAATTCAGGTGCACATCACTAGAACCCAACCAAGGCTCAATCTGAAAACGTACCCCTATATACATTTCTGAAGAGCGCAGAATATGTCCCAAGAGGTACGTTTTTTTTTGTTTTTTTTACAGTTTATGTTTTCGCAAATCCACCAGAGACCGATGTGTACTCTTTTTCAGATCTCATATTTCCATTCGCGCCTGCTGTTATTGTGTAAATCCATCAGCGGTCGCTGTCTGACTGACTGATCGACTGACCCACCCTCCTCCCTCCCTAAACCCAACCGATAGTGTTTTCAAAAGCTCCAATTGATCCCAAAAGTAATGCCGTTACCACCTGTAGCTTTCGTTTTAAAGATTAAATGCAGCCATACGTACCTCTGGCTACATAATTTGCCATTTCCAGAAATGTATATAGGGGTAGGTTTTCAGAATGAGTCTATGTTGCTAAAAACCTGCCATAAAAAGCTACGAATTTGGAAAGCTGGATGTTTTTGCTGTATAAAAAGGAGAAGAATGTAGTGAGTGAATATTTTACACCAAATGTCACTTTTTATGATGGTACCAAAGTATGAGACCATTTATCTAAATGCATTTTGGATTTTCTTTCTTTTTAAAAAAATGTAATATAATTTTTTTTAGCTTATATACTGTGGTAACATTTAAAGATGACCTAATAAGCCCTTTTTTACAAGATGTAAAATAAGTCTCTAATGTCTAATAAGTCCCTAGAGTGTGTATGTGAAGTTTCAGCTCAAAATCCATCTCAAATAATTGTTATAATTCTTAGGCTTTGATCCAAATTGTGCTGTTTTGGTGACTGTCGCTTTAAAGTTAAATGAGATTGTGCCCTTTTCAAAACAGAACTAACATTATCTCTGTAAAAAACTGAACATTTAATAAATGTTTTCTGCATATGTTTTATGTTTAGTTCATTTCAGCTAATGCATTTAACTAATGTTAATGACAAAAATAGAGTATTAAGTGATGTCACTGCATTTATTCTTATTTAACATCATTAAAGAATGCACATAAGTACACTCACTGTAAAGAATGTTGGGTTCCACACAATCGATTTGTGGTAAGGCAACAAAAAGTAATTAAGTTAACTTATTAGTTTTTACAAATTTAAGTAAACTGAACATAATACAATCAAGTTGTCCCCGCAAAAAAACCTTAAGAACCAACTCATTTTATATAAGTAGTTTGAACAAGACAGACTATATTACCTATTGGGAAACTGCTATGCAACTGGCCCCAGGTTATCAGTTTTACAACGTAGCATTTGGTGTCATTTGTTTTGCTTTAATCCATCAAAATTTGACCATGCAAAGATCATCTTGAGGTCCGCTGGAAACATCTGACTATACAAAGCAGAGTCACATGACCAGTGTCACAAATGCTTATTTGATTAGTGATCTAAAAATAGTGCCAACCATTTCTTATTTCCAGGTTTTAATCGACCGTGATGAAATCCTACAATTTAAATGCCGTCTCGAACTTTGGAAACCCCACCACAACATGTCGCATGAATTTTTGTACTTCAGAAAAGTGCATCTCAGGCCATTACATTTCAATTTCGTACACAAAAACAATGTCACACCTCCTAGGGAACCATGTCTTGTAGTTTAAGTGCTTCTCTTTGGAAGAGTCCACCGCAATCTCTTCTCTCAAGAGAACAAATCAATCCATGCAAAGAAAAAAAAAAAGAAAAAAAATCTTGCTCTACCTGATTGGCCAACAAGGATGAAAGATGCTTTCCCAACAGCCCGCTATTTCCTTCAAAGCCCTCTTTGTATTTGTGCTGTTGATGTGTTTCCCCAAAACGCCACAATCTTCAACGTCCTCTCTCTTTTCCTCTCTCTGACTTTTTTTTTTTCTTTCCCTGCAACTCCTGGGAGCTTTGACCATTTAAGGAGAAGCCTTCTCATGCTTCTCCGGGCTGCTATTGCCGCGCGCGCACGCGTGTGTGTGTGTGTGTGAGCTGTTTTTGCTTGATGCTCCAATGAGCTGCAGCTGAAGAATGAGTCTATCCTCCTCAGCCTGTGTGTTTTGGATCTCTGCCTCTTTCTGATTTAAATTTAGTTAGTAAAAATGTTACGAACGATACAGAAACTAGTTTCTCAGCTGCACTGTGTTAACGGCAGTAATCTATATTTCTTTCTATTAAAATATCACTAATAAATAGACACAAGTTTAAAAGGAAGGCTGTTACATGCCAGTACAGAGGAAGTAAGAGAAATGTCTGAATATGCAAATAATGTGTGTCATCGCACTGCCTGTGTTTAACCAGCTGCTATATATAAATCAGCTATATATGATCCAAAGAATTCAAACGTAGAAAGCTATACCACTTTCTTTAAGTAAATGTATGTACAATCCCACTATGCCCTACAACGGCAAAGTGCAGTATCTAAGCAAACACTGTACAAAACCCAAGCTAGTGTAAACTTTATAAAGGCATTTTGTTTAGTTAGTCACTGCAACCTTGACAATTTGAAATTTGACATTTAATTTAAAGTAAAATGACAACATGACAAAGGAAATTGAAACAAAATGAACAGAAGTGAAGCAGGAGACTTTGTTACAAGACAGAGCAGGTTGTTCACAAAGCCTATTTAGGCTACAACTCAGTTTTGTTGTCGTTGGATGTGTGTAGTTAACCAAATGTGTAATTACTGCACTTTACCTTTGCAGGGCAGCATGGTACTATGACATTTTGGATGGTTTACAGGGTGTTGCAGTTGTACTGTAAGCCGTTGTTAAAGTGCATTCTCTGGTTTCCCAAATGGAACACTAACATGTCGTTTACTAACCAAAATTTCTTTGGCGACATAGTGAGTGATAATTCAGAATGACCACTACTACCACGTGTGAAACTGCCGCGGGACAAAGGAATTAGTAAAATGTGTTTTAAGGCTGATTTATACTTCTGTGTCAAGTGCACGCGTATGGTCCGGTGCAGCCTTCATGCGGTTGCACAGCCCTCGCCGTGGCTGATGGCAACATTGACGCGCACCTCTCTAGAAATTAAACTATGTCGCAATGATGCATAGTGCAAGCTCTGTGATTGGTCGGCTTGGTAGCGGTGACGAATGTGGGCCGTGCTGAGAGCCGCGAGCCCGATGGAGCGATTGTTTACAACTGTCAAGTCCCGTGAAGGAGCTCCAGATGGAAACTTTTGTTTTGTGTTTACCTTACGATTAAAGTTGTTGCACGTCCGTCGATTCCCACCTCTGAATGAGCGAGTTTTAGCTACTTGTGGAGTTCTGAAAAAACAAAACACCCGCAAAGAAACTTGACACAGAGCAACATAAAAACTCGACGAGATCACTCGACGCAGAAGTATAAATCAGTCTTTAGGTGTAACAGCAGTTTGCGACACTGCCGCCAGGGGGTGCAAAGGGACGGAGTGCAAACAGACAGAAATGTAGCCCTGCTACTTGATGAAGATGAAATAAAGAAACAAACCATTATAACTCCTTCATAAATCATCATAAACATGTTAAGCTTATTCAAATAAATGACCAAACTGCTAAATAGTACCCATCATGAGTACAACTGCATTCACAACCGGGAGGTGGCATAATCCCTTACAGTACATAGGAGAATGTTGCTTGCACAATTCGAAATAAAGCAATCCAACACTGGCGTACCATAGCTCCTTCCCTTCTACTACATGAGCAAAGCTGCAACTATTTTCACATTGTATACATAAAGTTGAAATTGAATTATTAGCCAATCTGAATTATTAGTCCCCTGTTTTTTCCCCCCACAATTTCTGTTGTTAACGGAAATAAGATTTTTCTTCAACACATTTCTAAACATAATAGTTTTAATAACTCATAACTGATTTCTTTTATCTTTGCCATGATGATGACAGCACATAATATTTTACTAGATTTTTTTCAAGATACTATTCAGCTTAAAGTGACATTTAAAGGCTTAACTAGGTTAATTAGGCAAGTTAGGGTAATTAGGCAAATCATTGTATAACAGTGGTTTGTTTTGTAGACAATAATAATAAAAAAAGCATAGCTTAAGGGTGCTAATAGTATTGATCTTATAATGATTTAATAAAAATTAAAAACTGCTTTTATTTTAGCCGGAAATAAACAAATAAGACTTTCTCCAGAAGAAAAAATATTATAGGAAATACTGTGAAAAATTCCTTGCTCTGTTCACAGGAGGGCTAATAATTTTTACTTCAACTGTATACATTACACATTGCATGAAAGGCAATTCTCAAAAAGCACAACAGAGATACTTTTAAGTAACCAACGAACTCTGAAGAACATTCAGTTATTGAAACTGGCATTAGAAATGTTGTGGGCGGTTGCTAGTGTTATGCGGTTGTTAGGGATTTCTGGGTGGCTGCTAATTGGTCCAAGTCAAAATAAGCCTGTATGATATTCTGCTCCCTAAATATGGCTTGGATATTTCCTTCAGTGTCTCTCTGCCTGGCAGGTATTAGCAGAATGAATTTACTCCTCAGTAAGCAGAATGAATTTAGGCAATATTTAGTCATCATGAGTGAGTTACACTCTGGAGATACTGTGGATTATATACAGTTAAAGTCAGAATTATTAGCCCTCCTGAATTATTAGCCCCCCCTGTATATTTTTTATATATATATATATATATATATATATATAAATGCTGATTGACTAAAAGTAACGAAGTCAGAATTGGCCAGGGGTATGAATAATTTCGGGCTTGACAGTATATGTATGTATGTATGTATGTATGTATATATATATATATATATATATATATATATATATATAAAAAGCTCGTCTTCTCCTTACCTTGTTGCTGTGGTCCTCTGTGGCTCCAGTGTACAGAAGCGAGACACCTGTTTGAAAGCAGCAAGAGAGATTCAGGCTTATTTGCAAGTCACGGGTCTGTCATGCAAATGCACAAGTGTTAAAATGCACATTAAATAGTCGGCCATCCAGCAGCATGACGCACCAAAGGAGGCGTAGCGCTTGATTGACAGCACAGTTTTCAATACTTCTTTCACTCTCTCTCTCTCTCTCTCTCTCTCTCTCTCTCTCTCTC
>CAIGQW010053650.1:4249079-4265778 GCA_903798125.1 Danio choprae | reverse complement strand
TGTGTGTGTGTGTGTGTGTGTGTGTGTGTGTGTGTGTGTGTGTGTGTGTGTGTGTGTGTGTGTGAGACAATTTGAAGTCAATTTATTATACCTAAATTTACTAACTATTTATTTCATTTTATTTAAAATTTCAGCCTGATTTAGTCATTTGTTGTTCTGTAATTATTATTATTTGTTTATTTTATATTTAAGTTTTGGTACTTTTTTTTATATAAAATGTTATATCAGTTATTTACCAAGACAACATTTCTCATTTAAATAATATCTATTAGGCGGCACGGTGGCTCAGTGGTTAGCACTGTCGCCTTACAGCAGGAAGGTCGCTGGTTCGAGTCCCGGCTGGGCCAGTTAGCATTTCTGTGTGGAGTTTGCATGTTCTCCCTGTGTTCGCGTGGGTTTCCTCGGGGTGCTCCGGTTTGCCCTACAGTCCAAAGACATGCGCTATAGGTGAATTGAATAAACTAAATTGTCTGTAGTGTGTGTGTGTGTGTGTGTGTGTGTGTGTGTGTGTGTGTGTGTGAGAGAATGAGTGTGTATGGGTGTTTTCCAGTACTGGGTTGTGGCTGGAAGGGCATCTGCTGCGTAAAACATACGCTGGAATAGTTGACGGTTTATTCAAATAAGGTTTATTCTGATTAATAAGGTACTAAGCTGAAGGAAAATGAATGAATTAGTATCTATTAATCATATTTTAAGTTAGTCTTATTTCAATTAACAAAAAACACAAATAAATCTACAAAATTTTATGCAAAACTCAAATCCAATCATTATCGCTGAAAAGTATTTCAGTACAAAAGGTGATAATGGGCATCATATATCCTCACACAATATTGTCAATTATAATCTGTGGAAAGGGTTTTATACTATATAGGCTGAATATAGTACCAGCACTCAACCAGAAGAGGGTACTATAATAAATAAAGTTATATAGCAGAAGAAAAATAAGATTAATATTCGTGTATGCTATTCTGACTTTAAGTCACTGATGAATATGCAATGCAATCAAATCAAATCCAAGGATTATTGCTTACAAGGATAAAACCCTGTTAAACCATAATGCTGTTAATACAAATGAATTGCTTCAAAGATTGTCACTTGAAATTTTTCTTATAAATTGTGCTAAACCATGCTACAAATATGCTGCAATCACAGTAAAACAAACTAGTATAGTGTGGAAGCTAAATCATGCTAGAAAGATGCTAGCAGTGTTATAAATTCTGCTACAAAATCTGAGTATTGTGTAAAAAACATGATGCCATCTATTAGTTTTAAAGTACTTCAGCTTAAACTACTTCAAACTTTAAAATTGTAGGTTGCTTTATATATAATTTCAGAGATAAAGAATACCTTTTTGGGATGAAATTGTGTGCTCTCTTGTGTTCTCCTGAGTGACCGGCTCTGGTGTGGAAAAGGTTGTGACAGCAGGTGAGCTATAATCCACAAGGACGCCAGTAGATTTACATAATGACTAGGACAAAACAAAGACAATTCTAACATGTTATATAATCTGTTTTCATACTTTATACACATTATAAAAGTCAGAAGTATTAACTGCGCTCCAGTGATGTAGGAAATATGTCTTTCAGCGCAACAGTGGATGTTCATCACGACCAAATATTGCTGCTAGGTATACCAAAACAAATACATAATGGTGAGTTTAGTCCTGACACTTGTTTTGAGGAAAGAAGCTGACACAATAAAAAGTGGTGTTATTACTACGAATGTACCGAAATGAAAATTCTGGGCCAAAACCAAACATTTTGGAACCAAACGTTTGTCCAATAACTGAAACTGCTTTGTATTATTCTTTATTATTTTATTAAATGATATAAAGTAATTTTTCATTCATTCATTCATTCATTTTCTTGTCGGCTTATTCCCTTTATTAATCTGGGGTCGCCACAGCGGAATGAACCGCCAACTTATCCAGCATATGTTTTACGCAGCGGATGCCCTTCCAGCTGCAACCCATCACTGGGGAATAAAGCAATTTTGTAATGCTTATTTCAAATGTAACTCAAATTATACTGATTAAAAAAAAAATAATAATAATAATAAAAAGTCTAGAAAAAGAGTGAAACCAGAACACTGCTGGGTAGTGTGGCAGTCTGGGTAGTTTTTTTTGTTCATATTTTTCAGCTGAAAACCTAAAATGCTATTTTTGGCCAATAATTGTCAGCAGCTGAAAATTCTATGCATCCCTTGCTATCACTAGAAGATGGCACAGCTATCAGATGATCAGATTCGAAAATCTGAACTGTTGTGTGTATAATATATATGTATATGCTACATAGTATTACTTTTGTGGTGATACATTCATTGCAATGTTTTTTGTGAAATGTGCAAATCACATTTTTTTATAATATTTTTTATTATTATGAATATATCACCAATAATAATTGATCATATCCAAGCACCAAATAAGCATATTTAAAGGATCATGTGGCACTGAACAATGAAGTAATGATTTGCTACCAAAGAAATTAATTACATGTTGTTATATTACTCTTTTTATAGCATTTCTGTGAAATAAACTGCATCTTTGTGAGAATGAGAGACTTAAACATTTTTTAAATGTAATTATTCCAAACTTTTAACCAACAGAGTCACTGAAATCGGTGCCAGTCGTTCAGAACCAGTTTATACCTGTATGTTAGCAGAGATTGTGTCCTCCAGAATATTGATTTGACTCCCAGTAGCATCAGCTCTGCTCAGTGCTCTCTCCATCCTCATGCTAATGGCCTCTATTCTCTCCTTTATCTTCTTCTCGCAGCCCATAAGCACCTGAGCTGCCTGCAAGACCTGTGCCACCATGTCCTCCACTTTCCTCGAGGACTTCAGCAAGTCTTCTGCAGCCAGATGCTCTTCTGATGAATCGGTGACCACAGCCACATCCCTAAACTGAATCAGAGTGTCTTCTGATGTGCTTGTTCCCTGGTCTTTGAGAAGCACCCTCGTGCGCTCCACCTCAAGGATTTGGAGGCGTTTCTGCATGTCCCGTACAGCTTCTTGTGGGTCTTGGGCAGTCTCGTTTTTCTTGCCGTCTTTAGCCTGGCCTCTCCACCAAGTGATGCCCGCTGCTATGTGGGCTTCCTGTGTTTGATGCTTGGCCTTGTTCCGTTCATGCACTGCCAGTGGAGATTCAAGAAGCTCCAGTTCTTTCAGACTGGAAATCAGATGGACAACATCCGTTATTCAAAGCAATGTTAAATTGCCCCATTATCCGTTTTTGGGTGGGGTTTTATTTATTTATTTGCTCATCTCTGACCTGCAGCAAACGAGTAGGAGAGGTATGGCTAAGCATAAAAATCAAGGCTGTTTCTCAATATGCGTTCTTAAGCAATCTTGCGTCCTTGTGTTCTTGTGTAACGTTATCAACCACCATCAGAGTTCAGTTTCAATACTCAAGACCGCAAGAACGGAGGATGCGTGAAAGTTCCCGGATGTGTTTTTGATATTGAGGATGCATCAATGTAGACTTGAGCGCAAAACTCGTTAGAGAAGTCCCAGAAGTCATTGAGGCTGGATAAAGGAGGTGGAAAGCACAGCATTTTATATAGATTTATTATTAAAGTCCGAAATATAACTTATTTATCTTAGGAGTTTCCCTAAATGAGACGGTGAAAGTAAACATTAACATGAAAATCTTATTAAAGTCATCTTAATAAATGTCATGTGACCATCTGGAAGAATGCAGCATCTCATTTCTCAAAGGACGTATTCTGTGTTCTCACGGTCTCGAGTTTGTTCTTCTGAGGTAACCTGGCAAGAACGGTCTCCACAAGAACACAAGTCCGTTCTCAGCTTTCTTGGATTTGAGAAACAGCCCAAGACCCCCTTTACCCAAGACCCCAGGTCGCTGGTTCGAGCCTCGGCTGGGTCGGCTGGCATTTCTGTGAGAAGTTTGCATGTTCTCCCAGTGTTCGCGTGGGTTTCCTCCGGGTGCTCTGTTTTCCCCCACAAGTCCAAAGACATGCGATATAAAAAAACAACAACTAAAATGTCCATAGTGTATGAGTGTGAATGAGTGTGTATGGATGTTTCCCAGTGAGCTGGAAGGACATGTGCTGGATAAGTTAATGGTTCATTCCACTAGTGGTTAGTGCGTCGACACATAGCACCAAGGTGCTCACGGCGAGTTCAATTTCCAGCTCGAGGTCCTTTGCCAATCCTTTCCCTATCTCTGCTCCACTCACTTTCCTTTCTGTAATCTCCACTGTCCTCTACATTAAAAGGTGAAAACCCTGAAAAAATAATTAATTATTTATTAAAACTTTTGGCTTATACCATGCCTACCAAAAAAGTACCATTGACAATGGAAATGCAAGCCTGATCAGGGTGACCCTTATCAGACAATATTGTACTGTACTGAACGAAATCGTACCTTACTTCTCAGTAGAAACAAGGCACAACAGACTTTCCTAGACTTAATAAACCTTCAGTTTCAACAGTTGGTTCAAGGATCTCAAAATTCCTAGTTTCTGAGAGTCTACGCCCCTGTCTAATCCTGTTCCTGGAGATTTACCTTCCTGCAGAGTTCAGCTCCAACCCTGATCAAACACAACTAAACCAATTGAGTAGGATCTGAAGGAGCACTTGGTAATTAAAGACAGGTGCGTTTAACCAAGGTTGCAGCTGAACTCTGGCCAACAGGATTGGGCATCACTGGTCTAAACTGATTGATTAGGTGGCCTAATATGTTGTTTTGGTTGGTCGTCCACTTACAGTGTGTGTAGAAAATCAAATGCTGAATCACAGATTGAGGGATTTCTCAGCACTTGTACAAGCAGTGATATAAAAAGTGATGATGGCACGGGTTTTACCTTATCAATTTGAGTAGTTGTCGGACAGTGATGCATGAAAGAAGTAGCTGATCAACCCAAACCACCATCGCAAATATGACAGGATGTTTATCAGAGGTAGGTTTTTATTTAGTTTATAATACAAAATTAAAAACCGAGGTAGCAAGTCAGCAAAGGAAATAGCGTTTTTGAATCTTAAAACAGCACAAAGCAAACTATTGGAGGCCACAGCTACAACTACAAGTATTCTAATGTACAAGTAGATTGTTTTTGGACAGCTGATAGACTTGCGATGTGATTTATTTATTTATTTTACAAACCTGTGAAAGGAATTACTGACAACTCATTTCAGATCGTTTTGCTTATCCACTTCACATGCACGTTGATCTTTGTAAAATTGCAGACTTTTTACACTCACAAACAGCTAGATATATATTACACACTACATGAAAGGTATGATATCCGAAAAATCATAATTGGGGCACTTTAAAAGACAGCAGAAATAATTCCTTACAGTGTCTCCAGCTCATGCCTAGAACCTCCATGCTGTTGTTGGTCTTGCAGACACTTCTCACTCGCACAGATGCCAACTTTATCCTGTGGACAAAGAAAGAAAATACTAAGGATTTGGACCATGAAATTAAATAACACGTTTACATTTTTGAATCAAGTAGAAATTTTATTATCACTGCAATAACATTGTAGTATTTATTAATATTTTATCAACAATATTTAGCTTTTCTTATATTTTTAGTACAAGTTATTTCAGTACGTAAAGTTGTATTAAATTAAAATGAGAAAAGTTTCTTTGGCAACTGAATAAAAAAAAATGACATTTTTTTGTTTCTTTGATTTAGTTTTAGATAACTATAATAAACCAGGCTCACTACAAGTCTAAAAAAGTTAGATTTTTATTTCATTTCTTTTTTTATGATCCTGACACAAAAATTATAGATTGTTTTCATAGAAATTAAGACAATTAATGACAATTCAAGCAAACTAGAAGCTAGTATTTTTGTCCCATTCACTTACTTTGATTGAAAATTGTATTCAAAATATAAATATTGTCATGCTGGTGTTGTGTCTGTGTGTTTCTCACGTTCTCTGAGAGTTGTGCATGGAGAATATGGGACAGCTCCACAGGCTTGATCTTCTGGATGTGTTGGATGTCTCTCTGAGGGATGCTGAGCGAACCACGGATCAACTCCACAGACACATTCTGAGACTGAAGAAAACAATATTTACTGTTTTTATATTACTGTGAGGAGTAGGTTTAGGCTTGTGGTAGGGGTCGGCATTATTCATTCATTTTCTTTTTGGCTTTATTAATCTGGGGTCGACACAGCGGAATGCCTTATCCAGCATATGTTTTACTCAGCGGATGCCCTTCCAGCTGCAACCCATCACTGGGAAACATCCATACACAAACACTCATACACTACGGACAATTTAGATTACCCAGTTCACCTATACCGCATGTCTTGTGGGGGAAACCAGAGCACTCGGAGGAAACCCATGCAAACACGGGGAGAACATGCAAACTCCAGACAGAAATGCCAACTGACCCAGCCGAGGCTCGAACCAGCGACCTTCTTGCTGTGAGGCGAACGTGCTACCCACTTGCCCCAGGGTTGCTTCAACACACCTATCTGTAGGTATCAAACAAGCCTGAAGGACTGAAGGACTCAATTAGTTTGATCAGGTGTGTTTAATTAGGGTTGGAACTAAATTGTGCAGAGCTGCAGCCCTTCAGGAACTGAATTTGACACCTGTGCTGTAATGCAGTGTTTCTCAACCACATTCCTGGAGGACCACCAACACTGCATCTTTGGATTTCTCCTTTGCCTGCTACACTCATTACAAGTCTTTCATTCTCTGCTTATGAGCTGTTGATCTGAATCCGGCGTGTTTGGTTAAGGAGACATGGAAAATGTGCTGGAACACTGCAGAAACACTGCTGCAAGGGGTAGGTTTGGGGTGGGCGTAGATGTTAATAAAATACAATTAATGAGTAATTTAATAAATAAATATTAATAAATAATCTTTGTTAACTTCCAGCCACAGCTGTATCCCTTCTAGCAACTACTTAAATGGTCAAGTGACTTTTTGAATTCGGATTTTGAATTTATTAACCATCACGGACCAATATGTTTGAGCAGCGATTATTATTGTGATATTGTTTATAGTCAGCACTTTAACATACAATACATGAAGTAACTTACATTTCATTTAAGAGACAAGTCTATTTTTATCCGCCAACATAACGGCTTGAAGTCAAAACAGAATCAATCCAGGCGATTCATGTTTGAGTGAATCAGTGCTTTTGAACGGGTTGATTCACTGATTCATTCTTATGTCATGATCGCCATCTATTGGCGTAAATGAAAAAATAAAATTGCTATACATAGTATTTTGGTGTCAAAATTAAATATACAATTTTTTACAAAAAGTTTTATGTACATATAAAAATTATTAAATGCAACTAAGACTTTAATACAATGTCCAAATATGGGTAAATTTGTATACCATCATTATAACAAATATATAATTAGGCCTATATAAAATTGGACAATGTACATAATTAAATTTAGCTCAGAAAAAAAAGAAGACTCCTTTTAATGCAAGAACAAAAAACATGTAAAGCTTTGTTACATGTTATGTTTGAAAATGTACATTCACTTACTGTACATGTGCTTTAAAATATTTTACAATACATCAGAAAAAGTTCATCTCTTTACTGAAAACTTCTAATTTGACAATATTACGAACTCCACTAAAATCTACTTATACGAAATCTACTTATACATTATATAAAATATACAAAAGTGTATTTAACAATGCATTTTATTATTTCTGTTCTTTCTGTTACCATTTAATAGCGAACAAGTTAAATAACTCAAAAATACATGCATTTAAAAAGTTTGATACTGATTGTATTATTGAATTGAAGTAAAATAGGGGTCCTGGTGCCCCAGTATAGTGAAAGGGATGCTATACTGTCGCATGTCATGATTTTACCAAGTACAATGCAATCCTAGATTAACCTCTATGTTGATCCTGGAACATATTTTTTGTTCGAAAATGTAATCCATACCTATTCCCTACCCCTAAACCAAACCAGAACTGTAAACTATTCCCAAAAATCAAAGAATAATAATTGGACAACAATCATGTAAAATGCATAAACCCAACCGTAAGCCTAAGCTTAACATAAACAGTAAACTTATCCTTTAATTCTGATTGGTTGAATGGAATATTGCCAGGATCAACAAAGGTGTTAATTTAGAAACATGTCTTGGTGAAATCAGGTTGTCGCTATACTGTCAGTGAGTGCAGTGTATGGCTTTGGGTGTATGGCAATAAACAATTTGGTGTATACACTCTGCCTGTATGACCATACACAGTAAATGCGCTATATAAATGAACATTACTAAAATATAAACATAATTGTTTACATAATTGTTGCTTTAAAACATAATTGTGTGTTCTTTCATAATTCATAACCCATTAAAAGCAGATAAATGGTTACCGGTTGCGCTTCCTGAATCTCTCGGTGCAGAGACTGATGGTTTGTCACAGCAGTCCTGTGTGGACCACAAGAGCTGATGTGGTATTTATTTAACCTGCCAGTTTAAACAAAGTTCAAACAAAGCCATTAAAGTCAAAATCGGATAAATTAGTTGTTTGACCTTACAATTACATTAAAAAAAATTATAATTTCCATATGCTCTATTCTTCTTCAAATAAGTGATGTTTAACAGAGCATGGGGATTTTCACAGTATTTACTATTTAGTCTAGATGACTTGCCTAATTAACTGAACTTACCTTTAACTTAATAACCTAAAGCCTTTAAATTGCACTTTAAGATGAATACTAGCATCTAATTTCACTTTAAGATGAATACTAGCAAAATAACTAGTAAAATAATATGTAAAAGACAAAAGAAATGAATGTTAAACAGTACTTGGGAAATATTTTTAAAAGAATGATAAAAAAATAAAATAAAAGTGATTTCATAACCCGTTTAAGTCATGTAAATGAATAAAATAATAGGCAATTTTGTAATACACATTAGTTTATGCTATGGGACCCCATCTTTTACAACATACCCCGGGACCCCAAACTATATTACTATAAAAACTATCAAAAAAATTACTATTAAAAAAAATGACCATTGAAGATGGAAGACAAAAAGAATTGTGCCACTTAGCCGCAAAGTCTAAAGTGCGCATGGCACAAAAGCATTAAGGGCATGTCCGAATCCACTTTTGCTATTTTAAGGAAGGAAATATGCGCTCTGCGCCCTGGCACATGGTCTAACAGGGTTGTGCTTATTCTCTTAAGTTCTGGGTGTGTTTTGAGCATAACGTGCATTAAACCAATCAGAGTCTCGTCTCCCATTCTCTTTAAGAATCAGAGTCATGCCATGGCGCATTTGGTATTTACATGGTGGACTTGTAAGTAGAAAAATTGAACGCTTCACTAGCAAGAAAACAATTAAACAGACCATCTGCAGCACGAGGATAAAGAACGAGCCTCCTCCATTCGGCCTCTTTACTTTCTCTTTACTTTACTTTTACTGTACTCCTTTACTTTCATGGATAAGGAAACGGTGTTGTACTCACTCCACTGAAGAAATCCATTAGCCTATATATTTAATTTCGTTTGTTAAGCACAAAGATTTGTTTGAAACTATTTCTAAATTCAGTTCTAATTTCCAGCAAACGAATAAATGAACAATAATAACGAAGTTATGCCCCATATGGTGATGCAGACGTCTCCAAAACCCGACAGGTAAACAAATCTAAACTTGTTTTTATTAAAACAAAAAAAATATGCATATAATAAATAATACTGATAATAACAACAACAACAACAACAACAACAACATTATACAAATGCAGATTGTCATGAATAAACTGAAAAAAGCCCCCCGAGGTGAAGGCATAGTGGTAGTGGTTTTTATATTTATGTAGAAAATAATAGTTTTTGTAACATTAATCCTTTATTTTTTTCATATGTAAAGATATGTGCATTGCTGTACATCCTGTGTGTTAAGCAATGCGTAAACGTTTTGGATCTGCATAGGTGCATAACTAACGTGCTCTGCACTGGACTTTTAACCAGCTTTCAGTTTGTCAATGGCGGAGTCTATTCAGTTCCTCAATACAGCAACGCGCCAACAACGCTCCTTAACACACCTCCTTTTTAGATCGGCACACCCATGAGTCAACAAAGTGGCACAAATGGATTTGCTATTTAAACTACGTGGCGCAAAACATGAAAATTAGGGTTGTGCTTGTCTGAAAATAGCAACAAATCATGCCAAACACATCTTATGCCTTATTGTGCAGGGTGTATGATAGGGCCCATAAAGCTATAATTTTGCCTTCAACTGAAGCTGTTAAAACAAAGCCAAATTTACCGTTGCAGTAACACAATAAAATTTTGGATATTTCTGGGAACTTTTTAATTGCTCAAGCAATCATTTTAGAGCGTATAATAGTGGTACAATTTTGTAGTGACTGATTTTTGCTGCTAATGAAATGACAGACTGATGCAGAGGAGCTTGTGGTGTTTACCTGAAGAGTGCTTGCTGTGAGTGCTCTTGTAGCCTCATCAATTCTGACTGCAGGCCCTTCAGATGCATTAGCAGACAACAAAATACCATTACTGAACAGTCCAACCATTCTTTCACAAGTTCACGAGCATGCATGCAGGGTCAGTAAATAATGAAATAAATAAATACCTCAATGACTTTGTGACTTTCAAAATGAATGTCCCGGAGCTTTTCCAGCAGGATGCTTTTCTATGTGGAATAAACATCAAGTGTTATATAGAAATCCAATCATTAGCGCAACATTAGCGTTTATAAGGTTAAAATCTATTGTTATAAGTTTAAAGGAACACTCCATCTAAATAGAAATAAGCTCATTTTACAACTCCCCAAGAGTTAAATAGTTTACTTATACCTTTTTTTGAGTTCATTCAGTCGATCCCCAGTTCACCTTTAGCTTAGCATAATTCATTGAATCGGATTAGACCGTTAGCATCTCACTCAAAAATGACCAAAGAATTTCGATAATTTCCCTGTGAAGAGCTTTAAAATGTGTATATTGTATTCAGTGTTTCAATCTCAACAGATACATGAAGAGGGTGGAACATATCGTAGCTCCTCCCCTTTAAAAAAAAACAAACATCCAATAGCGTTTTGTTTATCACAGCTCTGCCAGTGAGCGTGGTTGAGTTCAAGCGCATCAAATGAAAAGCAAATGAGAAGTGTTTTGAAGGGGGCGGGGCATGTCAGATACTTGAGAGCATTTGATTGGTCAAGATTTGAAAGGACGTGAAAAACAATTGTTGATCCATTTAGGCAGAAGTGACAAACTGCAAGCTTTGAATGTTTATATTAGGTTTATAGCTTCCTTTTTGTTCACCGTTTTTCACACTAGGTTATGGATTTCATTAAAACTAACATACTAATTCTAACATCTAAAAAAACCCACATTATTTTAATTTCACGTGACTGTTACGCCCTGTGTGGCTCGGAGGATGAAAAGGGCTAAACATAATGACAACCCAATATCTTTTAAATTCCCCTGAGACGTTAGCTGCTATGGATCGACACAGACAACAGACGTGGCAAAAAGTTGTTTGCTTTATTTACAAATAAAGATAAGAAAGAAAAATAGAAATATATAAATCACCCAAGGTATATTTACATACGTGTACAATAAATACAAAAGAAACATAAGCAAATTGAAACAAACTTGATAGAGGGAAGGAAAATAAGCGGTGCCAAATCAAAGAAAATAACAAATGAAACACTCGCTAGCTAAACCCTTCCCATGTCTAAATAACTAAAGACTGGTACTTTAAGGGTTAAAGCTCGACTCTTCTGTAGTTATATCGTGTACTAAGACAGAAAATGAAAAGATGAATTTTTGGCCCCAAGTACACAATGTAACTACAGAAGAGTCAAGCTTTAAATAGGAAAATTATATATAAAAAGAAAAAATAGGAAAGAAACACTTTTTTTGAGCAAGATGCTAATGGTCTAATCTGATTCAGTGATTTATGCTGAGCTAGGCTAAGCTAAAAGTGCTCCTGCCATACCCTGGAGATCGACTGAATGCAGGTCCATAGCCAACCTGGTGAAAGGGGTGGTTCTTTTTTTCTCAAAAAGTGGACCTTTTTGCAGTTATTCGCCTCATTTTCTATTTAATTATGAGATTTAAATACTGAATTTGGGTGACATTTTAAGCACTATTTTTAGCTGAATTAGCTTGTCCGCTGGTCATCATAACCACACTTTTTGATGTACAAAAATATTTCCTAAATATATAGAAAAAAGAAATATGACAAATATTTATTTTTAAAATACAAATTACTACATCACATATCATAAAAAAAATAAGTAAAAACTAAAAAATTAAAGCCTGCTGTAATTTATTAAGCAAATAACGAACTGGCCAGCACATTCAACTTTCTTCAGTCAGAATTTGGCCATTTGAATAATAAAAAATATATAATAATAATAATAATAATAATAATAATAATAATAATAATATTATGGAGCTTCAAGGGCCAGGATTTGTAGAATAAAAGTTTCTTGTCAAGTGTTTTCTCTATTTAGCGAAAGATGACTTGCCTTATGTCAGATGTTTTCTTGCACAGCTGGATGTTGGACTGAAAATTTTTTGTTTGCATTGGCCAAAACTGATTAACGGAAGTCACACCAGGATTCCGCTTGTGTCACGGCCACACAAGGAAGGGTAAGCTTTAAAAAGGTGTTTATTCTGTGATGCACAATAGTAACACAGTGAAGCAGGTGAATGGCGTTGTAGAGGGTGAGCAATCTCACACACAAACAGCTAAGCTGGTTAGTTCAGTTCATGGGTAAACATCAACATCAGAATAGTCACTTCCCTTTAAATACGTATGTTGGCATCCACAGGTGAAGGAGGAAAACATCCACGGAAGAGCAAAAGAGAATACAGGAGAGAAGCCGATGAGAACCATGCATCTTTGATTCCAGCCAGTGAATGAGTGAGTGAGGTGAGTATATATGGTGTGTGGTGATTGCAGGTGCAGGTGATCAATAATCAGGAGAGGGTTTGCGGGTGTGATGTGTGGTGGTTGGTGAGTGAGATTGGTGATCGGGACTGCAGGAACGAGTCGAGGGTGTGACAGCTTGGTCTTAAAGCCTTTTTTGATGGGTTATTTTTACTATTTATGATGGCATAGCAGTCAAAATAGGACAAATGAACTCATGTATGGGACAAATTCTGGACTTTTGTCAGTGAGGGGTGGGTATCCTAAACCACCCAAACCTCCCCTGGCTACGGGCCTGGAATGGATTCAAAAATGGTAAAACTCAACTGTTCAATTCCAGGCAGTTGTAAAATGAGTGTATTTCTATTATTTATAATATTGAGTGTTCCTTTAGCATCACCTTTGTGAGCTCCCTGTCTTTTACAGCAAGTGTCATATGCAATTCTTCAAACTCTCCCTGCAAATATTAGTAGAAATGTTTAATACAAAATTCCTTCTGTGTTTAATACAAAATTCACACTGGAGAATTCGCTCACCCTTAATTCAGAGTTTACTCTTCTCAGTTTGTTCAATCGATCTTCAGCGAGGTTCTTCTCAAGAGTTAATTTTTCATTCTGTGGAAAAACATTGCAACTTAGCATATAGTAGTTACTGATAAATCATTGTGTAAATGGAGATCACTACAATGAAAACGACACTCAGGTTAAGAACAAGACAAAGATGCACACTATACTCATCAACTTTTATTAGCATTTGCAAGCATTTATTAGAAACATTTTTTATTTTACTTTTTATTAGGAAAGTAAAAATCAGAAGAAATTCAAGAAGAAATCAGAATTGGACACTAATATTGGACTGAAAATTGGTGGGAGGAGTATCTTGATGCTGATACTGAATTCTGAAAGTCCATGAAAAAAAAGCAAATCATCCACAAAGAAGGAAATTTAGATAGTGTGCAAATTCATGTTTGTTGGTTTCAAGATTGATGGAAACATTGGAGACATTAGAAATCAAAAGGTGATTTGTATGTGGACAAAATGCAATGTTGAGCACTAATGCCTTCAGGAAAAGTAGGGATGTCAGCACTACAACTTAAACTGATTGTCAAAATCAAAGTGATTGTCCTTTCCAAAGTAAACCATGGATTCAAGACATGTACAGTTAACGATTTTTTCATTCAAATATACAAAAACCCCAAGAATATTGTTATATATTTTACTGACTTATGTACTTAAATTCGCATACTTCGATACTATATAAAACAGTAGTATGTATGAGTAGTATGTCCGAATTTATAGTACTCGAAAATCAGTATGCAAGAAGTACCTGAATGACCTACTATTTCTGGCGAGATTCTAAAGTGCACATCCGATGGATGCTACGTTATCCCATAATGCAGCATGAGAGAATTCATGAATGGGAGTGAAGCAACATGGGTAGGCAAATGTAGTACGTCCGAGTTCCATTCATACTCACATTCATACTATATAGAACGTACTTTTCTAATAGTCATGTAGTAAATTCACATGTATTACCTTCTGAGTAGTAGGCGATTTTGGACGCAGCCTATGATTTTGTTTGTTGTTAATTTGCATGTCGCTCCGTAGCCAGAGCAGCTCTAGGACTCTCCGACCACTGCCTGGTTCATCCTCTACCAACTTACAGGCAAAAACTTAAAACTACTAAGCCAGTATTAAGGACTGTTAAGAGATGGACCAACGACACAGAGCAGGACTTACAAGCCTGTTTTGAATGCACTGACTGGAGTGTATTTGAAGCTGCTGCCACAGACCTGGATGAGCTCACAGAGACTGTAACATCATGCATGAGTTTCTGTGAGGAGTTATGCATCCCTACCAGGACTTACTTTTTTTAACAATGATAACCCATGGTTCCCACCAAAACTTAGACAGCTTCGTCAGGCCAAAGAGGATGCCTACAGGAGTGGGAACAGGGTCTTGTACAATCAGGCCAGGAACACACTGACAAAGGAGATTGGTGTGGCTAAGAAGAGCTATGCCAAAAATCTGGAAAACCAGTTTTTTGCCAACGACCCTGCAGCAGTGTGGAAAGGCTTGAAAGACATCACTAACTACAAGACACCATCCCCCAGTATCGATGGCAATAAACATCTTGCAAACAAGCTGAATATGTTCTATTGTAGATTTGAGACCGCTGACCAGACACCCCACACCCGCCCTGACCATCTCTCTACACAGCCATCAACACCTCCAGCCATCCCCCTCTCCCCCCCTGCACTTTATATCAGTGAGAATAATGTGCATCAGATCTTCAGGAAACAGAAGAGAAGGAAAGCACCAGGCCCAGATGGTGTTTCACCAGCCTGTCTGAAAACCTGCGCTGACCAGCTGGCCTCCATTCTCTCACAGATCTTCAACAGATCACTGGAACAGTGCAAAGTTCCATCCTGCTTCAAGCGCTCCACCATCATCCCAATCCCGAAGAAACCAAAGATCACAGGACTCAATGACTACAGACCTGTTGCCTTAACATCTGTGGCCATGAAGTCATTTAAAAGACTGGTGCTAGCATATCTGAAGGACTCACTGGATCTTTGCTGGACCCTCTGCAGTTTGTCTATAAAGCAAATCGGTCTGTGGATGATGCAGTCAACATGGGACTGCATTATACCCTACAACATCTGGACAAACCAGGGAACTACGCAAGGATTCTGTTTGTGGACTTCAGTTCTGCCTTCAACACCATTGTTCCATCATTGCTCGAGAACAAACTGACCCAGCTCTCTGTTCCTAGCTCTGTCTGTCAATGGATCACCAGCTTTCTGACAGATAGACAACAGCTAGTCAGAATGGGCAAAATCACATCCAACAGCCGCACCATCAGCACCGGCGCCCCCCAAGGATGTGATCTCTCCCCACTACTCTTCTCCCTATACACCAACGACTGCACTGCAAAAGACCCCTCCATCAAGCTCCTGAAGTTTGCGGATGACACTACTGTTATCGGCCTCATCCGGAATGGTGACGAGTCTGCATACAGACAGGAGGTGGAGCGGCTGGCTTTATGGTGCAGATACAATAACCTGGAGTTGAACACGCTCAAAACGGTGGAGATGATAGTGAACTTTAGGAGAAACCCCCCTGCACTCCCCCCACTCACCATCATGAACAGCACTGTTGCTGCGGTAGAGTCATTCAGGTTCCTGGGCACCAGCATCTCTCAGGATCTGAAGTGGGACATTCACATAGACTATTGTGAAGAAAGCCCAGCAGAGACTGTACTTCCTTCATCAGCTGAGGAAGTTCAACCTGCCTCAAGAGCTCCTTGTACAGTTCTACTCAGCTGTTATCCAATCCATCCTCTGCACTTCAATCACCATCTGGTTCGGCTCAGCTGCCAAAACCGACCTCCGCAGACTACAGCGAATAGTCCGGACAGCTGAATCAATCACTGGCACTACCCTTCCTACACTTCAAAAACTGAATTCTTCCAGAGTGAGTAAAAGGGCTTACAAAATCACTCTAGACACCTTACACCCAGCGCACTTCCTGTTTGAACTGTTACTGTCTGGTCGGCGCTACAGAGCACCAAGCACAAAAACAGCCAGACACAGGAAAAGTTCCTTCCCTTAGGCCATCTACCTCATGAACAGTTAAATATTCCCCTACTGTGCAATAAACATGCAATACTTCTCTACGCAGTTGTACACAGCACCTTATAACTTGTATATTTATAACAAATCTGTACATACAATTCAACATCCAGAGCTTTTTGACTGATTGCATCTATGTTTGTCGTCTTTTTCATATTTATTTCGTGTTGTCACTTTATGTACACTGGAAGCTTCTGTAGCCAAAAC
>CAIGQW010053650.1:4220168-4233103 GCA_903798125.1 Danio choprae | reverse complement strand
ACCATTACCAAATAATAATTTTGCTTGCATCTTTGTTTTATTTAGGAGGACTATGACCAAGCGTTCCAGTATTACTATCAGGCCACTCAGTTTGCTTCATCTACTTTTGTACTGCCCTTCTTTGGCCTGGGTCAGATGTATGTTTACCGTAGAGACAAGGAGAATGCCGCGCAGTGCTTCGAAAAGGTCCTGAAGGCTTATCCCAACAATTACGAAACCATGAAGATCCTCGGGTCACTTTACGCCACGTCAGATGACCAGGAGAAGAGAGATATTGCTAAAGTATGACATTACAGTATATATCAAAACATTTTGAGATTTTCTCAGAACTTATTTTTATAAAGCATTTTTTTTTTCCCCCCTAATAGGAACATCTGAAAAAAGTCACAGTACAATATTCAGATGATGTGGAAGCCTGGATTGAGCTCGCCCAAATTTTGGAACAAACAGACATTCAGGTAACAGGGCTAGTCTTACATTTGCCTCAGTATTGATTTACGTAATATCTATTTCTCTCATGCTGAATCACCCATGTTTCCTTCAGGGTGCTCTTTCCGCGTACGGCACTGCCACTCGCATCCTTCAGGAGAAGGTCCAAGCTGATGTTCCCCCTGAGATCCTTAATAATTTGGGGGCTTTACACTTCAGATTGGGAAACCTGGGTGAGGCCAAGGTAAAAGGTTTTTTTTTGGTTAATTAAATCTAAATTGGCTCTAAATTTAATTTGGCTCTACAAATGTTCTGGTTCTGCTCTTGATTGAAGTTCTGCACAATTATATATTGAAATAAAAATTGTATTGCAGTATGGCATTTAACTCTTTCACAGTTTAATATATTCTCCTGCATTAGTTTTTTTTATGTGACTATAATTTAGATTGCATTTAAAGTTACCATGGCGAGACGTCAAGTTTATCATGTGACAGCCCTGATGATTTATGCTTGTTTTTTTTTTGTGTGAAATATCTGATATCTCAATTCTCAAATATGTGGAAGATCTGCATTTTATCATTTAAACTGCTTAATAGGTTGTTTCCCAGTACTAGGAAACAACCTATTAAGCTGAAAGGGCATCCACTGCATAAAATATATGCTGGATAAGTTGGCGGTTTATCCCATTGTGGCGACCCCTGATTATTAAAGGGATTAAGCCGAAGGAAAATGAAGGAATGATTCTTAATTCTGCTTAATGATGATCATATTATTTGATCTATGATGGTTGATAGCAGCTGCCATGTTAGTTTGGGCTGCAGAGATTAGAGCTGCTGGATTTACAACATGTTAATTCATCAACTTCTCTCAAAATGCATGAAAGTAAGTGGCCGTTTAAATAGGAGAAGAATAGAGTAAATGTTCTAGCTACCAAAACTGTGTATCTGGTGTGAAATAAAGGATGTTTGAGAAAAATTATATTACTGCCATCTCCATAGACAGAAGTCTAAAAGATTTCACAGTGTGATGAAGCCATGAGCGTGATTGCAAATGTAAAACTTATTTTATTAAAAGTTCTACAAACTAATATTTAAAATTGAACGAGTTTAGATACAGTATTGTCTGTTTGCTTTTAAAAATGGTTTCAAAGCCAGTGCCTGCTTTGTATTGTATTAGTCAACAGCAGAGCGAATATAGCACATGAAAACTAAAAACAGTAGAAGGAAATTTGTGTAGGATTTTCTTTGAAACATTTAAATTCATTCATTTGACAGACACTTCTATCCAAACAGACTTACAAATGAGAATAAAAGAATCACTTTAAATCACCAGAGCAGCAATATATAGATGCCATGACAAGTCCAAGTTAGTTTGGTATTTAAAAAAAGTTTTTACTGAATTATTTTTAGTGTTGTCACGATACTGGAATTCGATATCAATTGGTACTGAAATTTTAAAACCGTCCATTTCCCGCTAACATTTGAGCTCTGTTGAGCACGTTCTCAAACACCGCTGATTTGCCATTGTGTTCACGTGGCAAATCAGGTCTGGTCAACAGAAATGACTGTGATTGGCCGTGAAGGTCATCAGTTCACCAAACTCACCACTGTTTACTGAGTGTAACCACATATACAGGGACACTGGAGTGTTTTAAACCCATGAAGATCAGTCGATTCATCAACGAATTGCTGGTATGTCAGCTTATAAACAGACGAGTTGATCTTTGCAGCTTTAAAACACTCCACTGTCCCCGTATCTGTTGTTACACTCAGTAAACAGCAGTAAATGATAGTGGGAAATGGACGGTTTTAAAATGTCAGTACCAATTGGTTTCGAATTCCAGTATCGTGACAACACTAGTCCTTTTAATGCAGTGTTTGTAAGAGTGTCTGGTGCATATGGAGAGGAAAGAGTGTGTTTCCTACAGCTAATTTGTCTAGCTGACACATTCTTTCCGGAAATGTTGAGTGTTTATAAGAAAGTGTGTGGTGCATATGGAGAGGAAAGTGTATGTTTCCAGCAGATTACTTGTTAAGCCCACTCACTTGTTTGGAGCACACTCAGAATTGCAGTGTTTTTCTAGAAATATGGAGTGTTTATAAGAAAGTGTCTGGTGCATATGGAGAGGAACGATTTAATTCAGAATTTGCTATTTAATTAATACAAATCAACAGCTTGCTTTGAAAATGACTGGAATTTGCATGGTTGGGAAAGTTAGGCTGTGATAATAAAAATAAAAATTACAAAATCATTAAGTCACACATCTCAATATCTTTGTAGAAATACTTCCTGGCTTCTTTGGAGAGGGCAAAAGCTGAGGGCGAGCACGATGAGCATTATTACAATGCCATCTCTGTCACAACCTCCTATAACCTGGCCAGACTCTACGAGGCCATGTGTGAGTTCCATGAGGCTGAGAAACTCTACAAGAACATCCTCAGAGAGCATCCCAACTACGTGGACTGTATGTATATCACAGTACTCATGTTGTGTGACTTTTTTTGGTTTGTGTGTTTAAAAGAAATGGTCCGTTAATATGATGTATTTGATTCTGTAACAGGTTACTTGCGTCTTGGAGCGATGGCACGTGATAAGGGAAATTTCTATGAAGCTTCAGACTGGTTTAAAGAAGCTCTTCAGATCAACCAGGTAGAAAGTTATTGTGTTTATACATAGGCCTACGTATATTGGAATTCAAATAAGCAAAACATTTTAAAATAAGTAAAAACGATGTGATAAAAGACATCACAAATCAAATATGGGATTAAAAAAAATCACAGTCTTATTGTGGAATTATCATAACATTACCTTCTTTATTGGTCATGTGACCTAAAATCTTGTCCAAAAATATATGTTGTATTTTTGTGTTTGATCAACTTAAATTTGACTTTGTTTTTCAACTTGTTATATTTCTTCTCCATTTAAAATATTAATTTTGTCGTTTAGAGTGTAAACTGATAATTGGCCAAAATAAACTAAAGACAAGTCTTGTTTTCAGGCATGTTTATATTCAGTTTTAGACAAAACGATAGCAATGTTTCAACTTCAAAAGAGTCAAGAAAGCAGTATTTGGTGGACTAACCCTGGTTTTTCAGTCACAACAAATAAAAACATTTAATACATATCAATATTTATTTATTTTAAATGTTAAGAAATGTTATCAGAAAAAAACTCTAAGGTAATCCAGTACATTCAGAGTTTGTGAACCCCCCCCCATAGTTCTATGTATTAATAATTAGATTTGTTTATTTGCCATACATTTTATAATTGTATTATAAATTTAGAATTATGTAAATTATATTATTATTATCATTCTATGAATTATACTCTTTTAATCATTTGAATACGTCATCATGTGACATATGCAAGCATGTGAATTTTCTTTATTTTATATTCAGTGCTCTAAAACGTTTGGCTTTTGTCAGTAAATCCTATTTGGATCATCTATTTCTAGACTTTTTGGTCTCTTTAGGTGTCATGATTTTTATTGTATGAAAAATATTTAGTTCAAGTTTATTTGTATTGCGCTTTTCACAAACAGCTTTACAAAAAGGTGCACATTATTACTGCATTACAGTTAAAATGAGAAAAGAATCCAGCATGTCTGTGCAAGAAGATCAACTGCTGGAGATTGCAAATGACAGCGGCCGTTCACATATTGCGTCTTTTCCGCGCGCAAGTTTGTCATTTCCAATGAAAGTGCGTGGCTTGCGTGCACATATTTTAACAGACACGCTCGCGCCTTCCAGGTGCACCCAGTTGAAAACATCTTAACTTTTCCGAATGCCACGAGCACACCGCGAGTCACGTGACAAGAACTGACTGATCAGTTTCATATTTTGTATGTAATATGCACATTTCGGTAGACTAATTATCTCAGACAAACACAGAACACCCAAACAATGCAGTGCTTTTTCATTTTCTCGATAGTTGAAAATCGGTGATGGCCAATGCGGGTTGTGGTAAAATTGTCAACCATTGACCGGTCTGCGGTTATAAAAACTTGGGGACCACTGGTGTATAAATTAGAGAGTATATGCACATAGTTAACCCTTTAGCTATGCAGTATATAGTGTTCCACCAAAAAGGTGATGTGTATGTGTATAATAAATATTCAATGATGTGTAAAATGTGTTTTGTAGGATCACCCTGATGCCTGGTCGCTGATTGGCAACCTTCACTTGGCAAAACAGGAGTGGGGTCCCGGCCAAAAGAAGTTTGAACGCATCCTCAAGCAGCCCTCTACTCAGAACGACACTTACTCCATGCTGGCGCTTGGAAACGTGTGGCTTCAAACGCTGCATCAGCCCACGAGAGACCGAGAAAAGGTGCTTCACTTAATCCATCATGTGCTGTCAGAATTTATTTTCTGTGTTATCTATTTACTCTTTTATTGTATTGATTTATTTTGCAGGAAAAGCGTCACCAGGATCGAGCGTTGGCGATCTACAAACAAGTTCTGAGGAACGATTCCAAAAATCTGTATGCTGCCAATGGCATAGGTGGGTTTTAATAACTCTTCCAAGGAGAGATTCAGATGACCTGATTCATTTCATTTGCACAAAAAGGCATCTGTCAGTCACTTTTTTTTTTTTCGCATTCACCCATGTTTTCTGCTTCTCTAATGTCTGTATGCTATACTGTATTGCACAGATGTGTTTACAGTTAAAATAGCTCCTTCACGATAAGCATTTTTCTTCTATCACGCAGGTGCTGTGCTGGCACATAAAGGTTATTTCCGAGAGGCGCGAGACGTCTTTGCTCAGGTCAGAGAAGCCACAGCAGAGATCAGTGATGTCTGGCTCAATCTGGCACACATCTATGTGGAGCAGAAGCAGTACATCAGCGCTGTGCAGATGGTGAGACAGTAAATGACTATAGCAATGTTTAATTAAATGTCTTTTTCTACTTGTATTGAACGAAAATCTGGATATACAGTGGAGGACAATTGAACACGTCATGTTTTTTCCTGCAAATGGTATTTCTAAAGGAGCTGTTGACATGGAATTGAACCAGATTTGGGTAAAAACCCAAACAATACAAACATAAAAATAAAACAAAAAGAAATCTGAAAAATGAGATATGTGTAATAACAATGGAATGACACAAGGAGAAACTACTCAGTTACTGAAATGTATTTAATACATTATATAAAAGGCTTTTTGGTGATGGCAGCTTAAAGACGCCTCTCATATGGAGGATAAAGTCACATACATTGCTCAGGTGTGATTTATAAAAAAAAAAATTATATATCACACCTGTTGAAATACACTTCAACAAAGTGTAAAAATCTTGATGGTTCTGTGGGTCTCTTCTATGAAATCTGATCTTTAATTTGTATTTTATATTGGATCCAAGTCAGGTGATTGGCTGGGCCATTCTAGAGCTTGATTTTCTTTCTCTGAAAGCACTTGAGTTTCCTTGGCTGTGTTTTGGATCATTGTCTTGCTGAAATGTCCACCCTGGTTTCATCTTCATCATCCTGATAATGTAGATGTTGGACTGAAGCAGCTAATTTTAATTTGCAATGACGAAGGGCAGAGGGTTGCTGAAGAACTACTGAGAGATTTCAGCTGCTGTTTGGGCTTTCTATGCCTTTCCACACCTCCCGTTCTTCATGTGTTCAATACTTTTTCCCTGTGTCATTTCATTTTATTACACATAACTTCATTTGTAGACTAATTAGTTTTGTTTTCTTCGAATATAATTCTTTGGTTGCTACCAACATTTAGTGAAGATGTACTTATTTCCCCCACTGTACCTAGGCAAAGCTAAATAAAGAGTTTAGTACACAAAAAAAGACTGTGAATCTCACACATCAAACTCATGTAAATCCTGTGAGTGTAAAATTCGATTGATGATCATTACTATGCATGCACCAGGCTGCGTTTGATTGGCCACAACGTTTTCTAGTTGTGATATTACAAGAATGATAAATTCCCCTTATTTTAAAGTTCATCTAAGCTTGTATTATACTTACTATCTATGTGGGACTCTTATTTTGAAAACGAAACCAGCATTATAGTGCACTCAGGTAATGCAACCAGTCAGGGAGTATCTTAACTAATCACAGCTTGTCGTCAGAAGGCAAAATTTAGGAAACATGGATTATAAAATTATTTTAAAAGGCATAAGGTCTGTTCAACTGTATTGTCACTTTAACGTGTATATTGTGAAATTTGCTGTGTATGTTTGTAATGAGGCAGCAGACACATGTATGTTTGTAATGAGGCAGCAAACACATGTAATCTGCTAAATGTAAGTGTTTATTGCACATTTATGCATTGTGTCATATCACTCCGCTCTTTGTGATTTTTTTATTTTTTTTTCTTTACTGAAAGGACAACAATAAGCAATAAACTCATCCATTCATACAGAGGGTAATATTAATTCCTGCCTATGTTTTCATGTATGTTTCATAACTCTAAATACATTCAAGACTCAAAAGAAAAAGAAAAAAAATCATTTTGAGAATATGGCCACAATGTTTTTGCTTGCAGTGTATTGTCTTAAAAACAAAATAAACACATGAGTGGTGAGAAAGCAGCTGTTAAGAAAGCATCTTATCCTATCGATGTGGAAGCGTTTTGACGACTGTTTTTGTGTCTCTTCAGTATGAAAACTGCTTGAAGAAGTTCTACAAGTATCAGAACACAGAAGTGCTGCTGTATTTGGCTCGAGCGCTCTTCAAATGTGGAAAACTGCAGGAGTGCAAACAGACTCTTCTGAGGGTGAGAAAAACACCAATTACTGTTCTTTACTGTGGGGCTTCCCAAATGAGTATTTCGTTTTTATTAATTAATTAAATTACATGTATGTACAGTTGAAGTCAAAATTATTAGCCCTCCTGTGAACCTCCTGTGCAAGGAATTTTCCACAGTATTTCCTATAATATTTTTTCTTCTGGAGAAAGACTTGTTTTATTTTGGCTAGAATAAAAGCCGTTTTTATTTTTTTTAAAAACCCAATTTAAGGTCAATATTATTAGCCCCCTTAAGCAATATTTATTCGATATTTTAACATATTTTTTCGATTGTCTACAGAACAAACCATTGTTATAGAATGACTTGCCTAATTACCCTAACTTGCCTAATTAACCTAATATAAAACTTACCAAAAGATAAAAGAAATCAGTTATTAGAAAGTAGTTATTAAAACTATTATGTTTAGAAATGTGTGTTGAGAATTATTTTTCTTTTACACAGAAATTAGTGAAAAAAATATACAGGAGGGCTACTAATTTTGGCTTCAACCGTATGTGTGTTTGATTTTGATTGTCTTTGTGTACATTTTGCATTTCCTATATATTAACCTTTATATTATTTTTTCAAAAACTAAAGCTTTAATGAGACAGTTTTGAATAATAGCACAAATTAGATCAAGTTATCTCTAAAAAAAATTATGTTTGTATGTGTGTTTAGGCACATTTTGTCTTGCAAATATTAACTCAAAGGCTCCCGCTATACCTATTTGTGACTCTCCACCTCCTGAAAGGTGCATTCAGCTTCAATTATCATGAAATGTTTAAGTCAAATTTTGATGCTGTTTAATTTACTCATTTAAATAAACATTTGCATGAAACATTTATTTTATTTATTATTTGTAGTTTAAGTAAAAAAAAAAAAGTATTTTATGTCTGTCCCTACATTCTGGTCAACTCTGTTACATTGATAAAAAGGCGTAACAATTTTTAATACTGATAGAAAATCTTGTGACTTGCTCCAAGTGATGTCACTTCCTCTGGCGGGAAACTCTGGAAGGCATGGCATTATTTTTCTCTTTTTGCTTATTGTTAAGAATGCGCGACTAGTAGATCATTTTTTTGTCAACTCTGTTATTGGGATGTTTTCAAAAACTAGTATATGATGCTCAGAATGTTGGAAAATGTCAATTTGGTTATTGTCAACTCTGTTCCATCCATGAACTTCTGTAGTCCATCTAGGGCCATCTTGTTACAGATGTTTCTGACTGCTTAATGTTTTTTTTCCTCTTCTCCTCTTGCGGATGTGCTCAGGCTCGTCACGTGGCTCCGAATGACACCGTGCTGATGTTTAACGTGGCTCTGGTGCTGCAGAGATTGGCCACACTGGTGCTGAAGGATGAGAAGAGTAACCTGAAGGCTGTGTTGAGTGCGGTTAAAGAGCTGGAATTGGCTCACAGGTATGTGATCTTCAGCCAGTGGCGATGCACAGCTCAAAGCTCAGAGATGACTCTTTCATAACCCTCTGTTATTCTCTCAGGTACTTCAGTTATCTCAGCAAATCTGGAGACAAAATGAGGTTTGATCTCGCGCTGGCTGCAAGTGAAGCAAGGTACTTTTGCTTTTCTTTTACAATTACTTATATACTGTTATTTATATATATTTATAGTGTGTATAGTGTGCATAGTGTGACGACACGATGGCTCTGTGGTTAGCACTGTTGCCTCACAGCAAGAAGGTCGCTGGTTCGAGTCCCGGCTGGGTCAGTTGGCATTTCTGTGTGGAGTTTGCATGTTCTCCCCGTGTTTGCATGGGTTTCCTCCAGGTGCTCCGGTTTCCCCCACAGTCCAAAGACATGCGCTATAGGTGAATTAAATAAACTAAATTGCCCGTAGTGTATGTGTGTAAATGAGTGTGTATGGATGTTTCCCAGTACTGGGTTGCAGCTGGAAGGGCATCTGCTGTGTGAAACATATGTTGGATAGGTTAGCGGTTCATTGCGCTGTGGCGACCCCTGATGAATAAAGGGACTAAGCCGAAGGAAAATGAATGAATGAATGTATTTAGTGTAATGCAGCTTTAATGGAATATTTTTCTCTGAATATTAGAAAGTTTCTTGTTTAATTTTAAGATGTTTTTTTCTAAACAAATAATGATTGTCCCACATTTTTACCATAGTTTACGCAGACTACCCACTAAAATGTCATTCAGTGTAACAGTTTATTCTTTTATATATTTGAAGTAGTACAGGTCAGAAGAAGCTTAATGTTTTTATATATTTTATTATGTTTTGTTATTATATTGTAATATAACATTTATTACTGATTATAATAATATATTAATGACTGAATTAATGACTAACTAAATAAAATATAGGGTATACAGTGCACCTGGAAAGTATTCATTGCGCTTCACTTTTTATATATATATATATTGTATATAAAATTATAGTTTGAAAAACAAAGTAAAAAAAACAAAACACTTAAACCAAACAGAATTAGGATCTATTTGATATTTTGACCGAAAGTTAGCTTTTAGCAAAAATTTATTTAAAATGAAATACATAAGTATTTACAGCCTTTGCCGTAAAGCTCTAAATTGAGTTCAGGGACATTCTGTTTCCACTGATCATTCTTGAGATGTTTCAGCAGCTTAATTGGAGTTCACCTGTGGTAAATTCTGTTGATTGGACATGATTTGAAAAGGCATACACCGGTCTATATAAGGTCCCAGGGTTGACAGTGCATGTCAAAGCACAAACCAAGCATGAAGACAAAGGAATTGTCTGTAGACCTCCGAAAAAAGGATTGTCTTGAGGCACAAGGCTGGGGAAGGTTACAGAAAAATGTCTGCTGCTCTGAAAGTTCCAATGAGCACAGTGGCCTCCATCATTCATAAGTGGAAGATGTTTGGAACCACCAGGACTCTTCCTAGAGCTGGCCGGCCATCTAAGCTGAGTGATCGGGGGAGAAGGGTCTTAGTCAGGGAGGTGATCAATAACTCGATGGTCACTCTGTCTGAGCTCCAGCGTTCTTCTGTGGAGAGAGGAGAACCTTACAGAAGGACAACCATCTGTGCATCAATCCACCAATCTGGCCTGTATGGTAAAGTGGCCAGACAGAAGCCACTCCCTGCCTGAAATTTGCCAAAAGGCATCTGAAGGACTCTTAGACCATGAGAAACAAAATTCTCTGGTCTCTTTGGAGTGAATGCCAGGCTGAGAAAACCAGGCACCGCTCATCACCAGGCTAATACCATCCCTACAGTGAAGCATGGTGGTGGCAGCATCATGCTGTAGGCATGTTTTTCAGCAGCAGGAACTGGAAGACTAGTCAGGATAGAGGGAAAAGATGCATGCAGCAATGTACAGATACATCCTGAATGGAAACCTGCTTCAGAGTGCTCTTGACCTCAGTCTGGGGTGATGGTTCATCTTCCAGGAGGACAAAGTGGAAAAAGTGAAGCGCTATGAATACTTTCTGGGTGCACTGTATACCCTATATTTTATTTAGTTAGTCATTAATTCAGTCATTAATATATTATTATAATTAGTCATTAATTATTATAAAATACATTAATTCAATTATACATTTTTTTGTAGCAAATAGAAATTATAAACATTTATATAATTATTTTTATTTTGCAAATATTTATTTCATAGGACAGAAAGACTGCTTCTCAGAGGCTGTTGAGATTGTTTCAATGATCTGATCAGCAGTGTGTGTGTGTTTTGTCTCTCAGGCAGTGTTCTGACTTGTTAAGCCAGGCTCAGTACCATGTAGCTCGAGCTCGTAAACAAGACGAGGAGGAGAAGGAGCACCGAGCCAAGCAGGAGCAGGAGCGAGACCTGCTGCGGCAGCAGATGATGAAGGAGCAGGAGGAGAGGAAGAGCCGCGAGGCTGAGGAGCAGAAGAAGCTGCTGGAGCAGAGAGCGCAGTACGTGGAGAGAACCAGAAACCTGCTCAACTTCGAGGGAATGAAAGAAGCAAAAGAGAAGAAGAAAGGTGGAGGCGGCAGTGGACGGGTGAGAGACAACACTTTATATGACAAAAGGCTGGATTATACTTCTGCATCGAGGGATTGCCGTAACCCACGGCGCATGTTTTGTTCATAGTTGCGCATTTATACTTCTGCATTCTGTTTGTGTTGCTCTGACAATGACACTTCCAAAATGCTAGCTGGCAGTAGGGTTTCTTTATTTCTCTGTATACACCAGAACTACCCATAATGCTAACTTACTGCACAAGTAGCTCAAACTCACTCATTCAAGTAAAAACGAGGCAGGAACTGGCGAATGTGCAACAATTTTAATTATAAAGCAAACACAAAACTAAAGTATCCATCTGAAACCCCTCCATGAGCCTCAGCACTCTCGGCACCAGGCTCTCTCGGCCCCGGCCACACTGGTCACCGATACCAAGCCGACCAATCACTGCACTTGCGCTACACGTTGCGGCAAATTGTAGTTGCATTTTTTTGAGAGGTGCACGCTCAGTGTACGGAGTGTTTTCAGTTCATTCATATGGAAGTTGAGCGAAAACACTCACACAGTGCATTATGGGATTAAAAGCGGCATGGAGAAAGCGTTGAGTGCAGCCGACGTAAGAACATTTTACATGCTCCACAGCAGTGGCATTGTTGCGTTGTCAGCAATTTTGACGCTGTAGTGGAAACGCGCCGTCAGAGTCTGTGTCTGTCTATGGCAAAGTATATAGTACTGTGCGAAGGCACTATCCGCGACCACATTGAACACAAAAGTAAAAACTGGCCTAAAGGCACAAGACATCTTATTGTGTGTTCACAGCACATGCGGAAGAAGCGCTAAGCTATTTACATGTTAAGTCATTGACGCAAGTCAAAGACGTGATGGATATCTTGTGGCGCAGTTCACGTGTATCGAGCGTTTCGACATTTGACACACATAACATATAATTAGCTTGAGTTGAAAAATCTGATCTTTGGCAAAAATTCCTGCCAGTTTAACCAATCAGGAGCTTGCTCTAGTAGCGGCCGTCATGCAATCTGAGGGATTTGATGGACCCAGAAATCGTCCAGAAATTGAACGAGTCCACGTGGTTTTTCTACCTTCTGTAGAGCATAAAACACAGCTACCCTCTCGAAAAAATGTATATCAGCCATTTTGCAGCAAAACTGGTGCGACTTCGCATCTGTTGTGAAGTGAATATCATGCACAAATGAACCGAATGAACTTGATGTTCAAATCAAGTTTACGCAAGGTGTATCCGGTGTGAATGCCCCATTAGGCCCTGTTCACACCTTGTATTAAAGATGCAATTGGTGATTGTCTTCAGAAAATGTTCTTTAATAGATTTTCACAGAATAATGGTAAAAAAAATCAGCTGCCTTAATAATGTTCTTATGCTGTTTTATTAGCGCAAGAAAGGAGGCGACTTTGATGAGTTTGTCAACGACGACTCTGATGAGGATCTGCCCATCAGGAAGAAAAAGAAGAGGAGGACCGAGAGCGGGAGTGAAGTTGAGGACGGAGGAGAAGAGGGAGAGAAGAAACCAAGAAACAAGAAGAGGAGGAGGTAAATGTGCATCTGTTTTCTCAGGAAAAAGTTCATATTGTGGGACAAATTGCTATTTAGAACAGAGAACGTTTTGTAGTTTTGATTGATATTTTTAATTAACTTTTATGTTTATACGCCATTTAAATGTTTTGTTTAATTTATTTTATGTTCATACGTTGTGTAATAATTGTGTTATGCAATTTTTCCCAGTTTATTTATTTATTTATTTTCTTTTACTACTTCTGTTAAATTAAATGTTAGTTTTATTTATT
>CAIGQW010053650.1:4195087-4220158 GCA_903798125.1 Danio choprae | reverse complement strand
CTGTTCAATTTAATTTTAGTTTTATTTATTTATTTATTTTCTTTTACCACTTCTGTTAAATTAAATGTTAGTTTTATTTATTTTCTTTGACTATTTCTGTTAAATAAAATTTTCGTTTTGTTTATTTATTTATTTTGTTGCTGTGCTTTGTCATTGTTTAAATAGCTATAGGTTATATCAATTGAATTATAAGTAAAATGTGTATTGTTAACATTTTTTGCTAACACTTTGGTAAATAATGCTTTTATTGATACTAGTTAATGTAATACATTTAATATTGTAGTAAATTAAATTAACAGGTAGACCTTTTGATTTTAATAACGCACCTGGGGCATCATAAACAATGAACAGTTGAATCTTCACAGTTGAAACTATCAAATAGAATAAATACTGTAATTTACTGGTTAATGCATCTAAATTAGTGGGAATTTACCATAAAGTGTTATCATGTTTACCAATATATTGGTGCAGTTATTTGACTGAAAATCTAAGCCAGGGGTGTCCAAACTCGGTCCTGGAGGGCCGGTGTCCTGCATAGTTTAGCTCCAACTTCCTTCAACACAGCTGCCTGGAAGTTTTAGTATACATAGAAAGAGCTTGATTAGCTGGTTCAGGTGTGTTTAATTGGGGTTGGAACTAAAATATGCAGGACACCGGCCCTCCAGGACCAAGGTTGGGCACCCCTGATCTAAGCTATTGAAGATAATTCTAAATAATATCAAAGTAATTCTAAATTACATTAAATATATATTAGATTGTATTTTAAAAACCATTCTGAACAGTAGTGTTTGTGAACCGATTGTAAGTTCAAGTTTGATTGTTTTTCATTCTTCTTCAGACCAAATAAAAGAGAGGACGAAGGTTCAGATGATGAGGAAGGAGGATCAAGGCCTAAGAAGCAGCGCAAACCCAGAGAACGCAAGAGGATGGAGAAGGTAACATGCAATATGGAGGATAAGGACAATATGCAAGATGAATGATGAGAGTTCTAATGGTATTTTTTTTTTTTAAAGCCCAAGCCAGAGCGCATGCCACCTTCACTTAAAGGAAAGATCAAGTCTAAAGCTATCATTTCATCCTCTGATTCCTCTTCTGATGAGGATGGCCTGAAAATAGCAGAGGACAGGTGAGAGATGCTCCTCGGGATTGTTTCAGCAGGAACTAAAAAATTCACCCTATTTTTTGTAATGCGTGTTTATTGGGAAGAATTGCAGAGAAATGCATTTTCCAAAAAAAAACAAAACATCAATTTGGTGATTTGGTTGAAAGCAAGTGATGTATGAAACTTTAAAAGGCCATGATTTGAGAAATAAGTAAGTGTTGCAGTAAAAAACACTTTTTTTTTTACAGGTTTGTGGTATCAGAGTAGTTCACAATTGATAGAAAAAAGTTGCTTAAGATTTAGTTTTGTGGAATGGTTATGTAGGGGAAATACACGGTTTTAACCCAAAAATGACCAGTCTGTCAGATGAAGAAGAGCCGGAGTCAGAGATTCAATTAAAAAAATTCAAGTTTACTGAAGATAGTTTGCAGTTTCAGCAGAAAGCCAGCTTCAGCAGAAGCCAGCTTCAGCACTCTCGTACAGTTGCATAGGCCGCTCTGCTTACAATCTCAAACAACAATTATACTCTCACATAACATCATTAACTGTGTCATACAAATAGGGGTTTTAACCTGATTGGTTAAAACACAGACAGACTTAGAAGATTCCCATGAACGTGTGCGTGCTTGTGTGTGTGTGTCTGTGTGTCTGTGAGTGAGTCTATGTGTGTCTGCGTGTGCGTGTGTGTGCGTAATTCCAAACAATATCTTCCAATGATTACTTAGGCGTCACATACAAAATTCACACAGCCACTAGGCTATTCAGAGCTGACCCCAGACCTGTATCACTGATCAACAAATGAATAGAACACACGCATGCACGTTTTTGTAATTATACCATGATTGGTTGAAGTCTGTCATGGACAAATATGCCCTCAAGCAAACGGAAATGTTCAACCTTTTCAAGCCCCAACACAAGCGTCAGCCAAGTAAATTTCTTTATGCAAATATACTAGTGCAGACACTAGCCAATCAACTTCGTGCAACACGTCAAAATGGAGAAAAGGCTTATTATCGCTGTTAGTAATTGCCTTGGGCCTGATGTATAAAATATGCATAGAAATCTTCCTAAAAATGAATGTACACTATTTATTTATTATAATCTGTCTCTAAAAATGTTAAGATATTTACAATATATTGAATAGAAAAATCTTATCTAATGTTTATTTTATGTACATTTGTGTCCTTTTCATTTATTTATTTTTGTGTCATCTATTATTAAATTATGAAGTTGTTCGTGTTACGTAATTTTGTATCTATATTGATCATGCTATGAAAATGCTGATACACAAATTTACAAAAGTAAAATACGATAACCCCTCCTCACATGTCTGATTTTCTGTCCAGAAATGCCAGAGACAGCGGCTCTGGATCAGATGAGGATGAAGGCCCCAGGAAACGCATCATCTCTGACAGCGATTCTAATGAAGACCGGAATCAGTCAGGCAGTGAGGCGGGCAGTCCTCCGCAGCGATCCGCAAACTCAGACGACGAGTCTGGCAGCGAAAGACCTGTGAAGAGGAGGAGACCACAACCACAGTCTGATTCAGAGCAGTCCGACAACGAGAGCAAGAAGAGCCGCTCTGACGCCTCTGATGATGAATCTCCCACCGGGTCTCCGGCCGCCGCCGCGTCTGACCGTGGGTCCGAAAACGAAGGCTCTCCGCAGAGGTCTGATAATGACTCTGGGTCCAACAACGAGGCCTCCAACAGGGCATCTGATGAGGACAGTGACTAAATTCAGGACAAAGAAAACTAAAAAAATCTTGTAATGTTCAGATCATAGCGTATGTAGTTATGTGTCTTCCCGGATAATGTTTCTGGAGTTGTATTTTTTTTGTTGTTGTTTTATTTTTCCAATGAGAGCGTTTTCTTTGTCGTTCAGTCTTTTGAGTATGAAATGAAACGCTTTTCTGTTGATTATCACAGCTTATAATGTGCTCTGTGGTCTTTAAGGGACAATCACACACTGTGGTTCAGAGTTGGTGTACAATATGAAATAACCTTTGAATAAAATATTTTGAAACAGAAGATTTGAGAAGACTTTGTTCAGGATTCGATTGGTTTTAAAATGTCTTTACTGCCACTTTTAATTAATTGAATGTGTTCTTGCTAAAAATAAATATCCATTTCAGTAGCAATATGATTCATATAAATGAATAAGATAGTTTGGGGCAGTGGTTCTCAACTGGTATGGCAACTGGACCCACACTTCTCTGTGCTCATTTAGCTATGATACCCAATTTCTAAAAACATTAATAACAGGCATATTTACTTTCCAAAAATGGTAACTAGTCACACGCTAGTACCATCCCACTTAATATATTTTAAAAATATGATTGATTCTGATGAGTAAAATTATTACAGGATAGATGGAATTTCTCAACTGGTTTTACCATGGACCCACTTTGTTTTATGGTCATTAAGTCATAAGAAAATCAACCCAATTTTATTTTTTTACAATTTTTTATAAATTATATTACAAAGCTAATTTATTTCACAAAAAGTTTAATCTAAATTTGACTAAATATGCATTGTACTGCAGTCCCACCCACAATAGTTTTTGTCCTTCTTCGCAGAGGTCTGATAATGACTCTGGGTCCAACAACGAGGCCTCCAACAGGGGATCTGATGAAGACAGTGACTAAATTCAGTCTATCGAGGACAAGGAAAGCTACAAAAATCTTGTAATGTTCAGAGCATAGCGTATGTAGTTATGTGTCTTCCTGAATAATGTTTCTGGAGTTTGTTTTATTTTCCAATGAGAGCGTTTTCTTGGTCGGTCAGTCTTTTATGAAACGTTGAGAATCGCTTTAACATGCTTTTGTTGTTTTCTTTTTTTCAGAAGATTTGAGAAGACTGTTCAGGATTTGATTCATTCAGAATATATTTTTAAATGTCTTTACTGCAACCTTTAATTGATTGAATGTGTTCTTGGTAAAAATAAATATCCAATTTCAGTAGCAATTTATTAAATAAATAAATAGCGTATAATGTTTTACGGGTAGCACTCACAGCAAGAAAGTTACTGGTTCGAGCCTTGGCTGGGTCAGTTGGCGTTTCTGTGTGGAGTTTGCATGTTCTCCCCCTGTTGGCATGGATTCCTCCGGGTGCTCCGGTTTCCCCCACAAGTCCAAAGACATGCACTATAGGTGAATTGGGTAGGCTAAATTGTCCATAGTGTATGTGTGTGAATGAGTGTGTACGGATGTTTTCCAGAGATGGGTTGATACAGTAGTCAACATTTGTTGAAGTGGATCAAATCAGTTTATCATAATTGTCCAAGACAAGAAAGGGTGCTGTTGAATAGTTCTAGGACAACTTTGATGACAGATTTTGTTCCACTTCAAATGTTGAGTACTGTAGGCCTAAATTTATCCTGGAACACATCAGCCAATCAGAATTAACGGATAACTACGGTTTAGGCTTAGTTAGCGTTATGTGCGTCTACATTGTTATCTACTATTCCTCTCTGATTTTGGGAATAATTTACAGTTAGGGTTGGGTTAAGGGTATGGATTAGATATGGAAATAATGTTCCATGATCAACATAGATATGGTAATCTAGGAGAGTGTGCGTCCTACTTGACAAAATTACACCCATCAAAACCAAAAAGCGCGCCGCCGGAAATTGCGCGCGAAGAACTGACAGGGCAGCAAAATTCTTTCTTCTGAGGTGAGAATTTCATATTTTAATTTCATAGCAATGAAAATTACACTAGACGAACGACACTATGTAAAAAAAACACGACATCTCATCTGACCGCATATACAGAGTTAGTTTTTTCCGAGGTACTTTTTTTTTTTAAATGACAAAAATACGACGCGACCCTTTAGTCGACAAACAATGCCTTCAGATGACTTTTTTCACACTTTATTAGAAAATGTTTCCAACATGGCATCAATAATACAATGAAAGCCTACTTATGGAAAGCATTGCACAGTACGAATGAGAAATACATAAGAACTAGAGGAAAAATTTACTTTAAAAAAATTACATCGTAAAGCATCATTTTTATGAGCCCTCGTTTACCATTTCAGTAACTATATTTCTACATAATATAACCATAACATGTTTGTATATTTCATTTCGGATCAGGGCATCGTCAAGCATCGTTTTTTTATTCATTCCTGAAGATTGACAAAAATCACTGCATATTCATTGTCATCATTTAGTGCCAACCAACCACAACCCAAGCATACAGAAGAAAAACAGAGCTCAGTGTTCGAAGACACTGCACATTGAGGCTTTAAAATGTCATTTTATAAATCTGACAAGTTGAAAATTGTCCCCAGAATACCAATAAAAGTCTGTTTTATTTTTAAGTAGAATATGACCTACAATAAATGCAAGGTTGCTGACACGATGAATGTTCTTTGTTCCACATGTTAATACCAAAGAACACATGAAATAAGGCCAAATAAATGCTGGTGTGTAACTTTATTGAAAGCAACAGTGGTGCACTGAACATTCTGAGCTCGTACACCTTACAGTAACACTTTTTAAATAGTAAATCCTTGTACAGACGCCACACGAGAGCGGCTCCTACCTAATGATAAAGCTTCAATTTCCCCCACCGCCCTCATGATTAAATAAAATACACAGACATCATGGGCACACAAAGGTCGTAAAACCGTGATTCATAAATTGAACATCCATACCAAATTTCTCATCTCGTTTCATCTTTATTTTTTTTACCAATTAAAATGCATTTTTAAAAAATTACACATTTCTGTTTGGATCAAATTGTTGCATCTAAACAGGCTGTGTTTGGTAATCCCTGAACATGCTGTAAAGAAAAAAATAATAATTCAAGTATCAGCTTGACAAGTAGTGGAGGGGGACGAAAAGGAGAAAAAAAAAGGAAACAAAAAGGCCGCATAATTCATCTCTCCCACATGGCTTTGTTCATTATTGTAAGAAATAGGAGGGGAGGGCAAAAAAAAAAAAAAAAAAAAAAAAAAGAGAAAAAAGTACAATCAAACAACAGGAACGTAAACCATTTTTTTTCTCTCCACAGACGCAAGCACCTTACAGATGGAGAGCTTTCATGACTCCATTACACACAGCACTGAGGTACGAAAGCATTGACTAAACATTATGGTAACCGATGATTACTGAGGATCCGTTGTAACAAACAAAAGTGAACGTATATTGCAGCAACTCAAATATGACACGGAGCAAAAGTGCATTTCTGTAGTTTTGTGCTGTGGGAACAGCAGCAGAAAAGGCTCTTGCAAATACAGGTTTCTTAAAAGCAAAAAAAATGTATTATAATAATAATAAAAATAAAAAAGGATGCAGTTTTAAGCTGCTAATACCGTTTATCTGTGGTGGGTTTAACAGATGCTAGTCATTACATGCTTAAACGATGAGGCCAAAGAGAAGCGTGAAGTAATACGTTGGCTTGACACTGCAGAAAACAGCGGCACGGAATGAAGTGCGGCAGTAAATATAGGTGAAAGGGGAGAGAAAGAATGGATGAAGGCTTTGGCTGGTTGTTTAGTCAGCTTCCTCCTCAGACTCCTCCTCTTCCGCAGTCTCCAGCCACATGAGCCACTGGTTCACCTGAAGAATAGGGATAGTGTCAATAGCCATTTCCATCCACCCATTTTTATGCACATTTTAAGAATATTAGGATTCCCACGCTTTTATTGACACCAGATTCAAGCACTTTCAAACCACCATTTTTTATTTATTTATTTATTTAAATCAAGCACCTCTGTTATTCATATCCCAGCATATGTAGCGCTTTAAGTCCTTACTGTGCTTAACATTTCACTTGCACATAATATTTACATTAAAAATGTCAAATATAAAAATGTCAAAAATGGATGATTTTAGATTTCTGAAATGGATCAAATGTGCATTATTTGTCATTGAACAATATTTAAAAGTTATATTTTTAAATTAAGATTTCTCAACTGTACAATTGTTGAAAATTAAAATTGAAAAAATAAATAAAATAAAATTAATGTTTAAGTACTTTTCAGACCAAGAATCCATGTCTGATATTCAAATACTTTCAAGAAGTATGCTTGAAAGGGAAGTGGCAAGAAATTTTTAAAAAGCGCTCAAGTCTTAATATCACAACACAGTAGGATATGCTTTATTTGAGAAGAAAAAAAGATTATGCACAAACTACAATGGAAACATTTCTGTATGAGAATCAAAACGTCATGTGATTGCTTTAACAGATCATGTGTTGACAAAAACGGATGTGTCAGCATTAAAATGGACAAACCAGTGGATCGACCACATTTCAGATGTTCTACAATGCTGTTGATGGTCATAAAATCCCTCAACCATGTCCGTCAAAGGGATATTTTCATAATTCATATTTTGTATCTATTGACCTTATTCTGCAAAGCGGAAGTGCGCTCGGTTTTTGCTATTGTTATGGAAATTGAACTAAAGAAGTGTTTAATGACTATCCATAAAAAGTAGAACACAAAAATAAAATATCAGTTTGCAACATCAAGCAGCATAAAGAGCTGCTTTTAGCCTCTAGAAAATCAATGGAAATGAATGAGACCGGAAGTCGAGCCAAAAACATTCCAATGGCTGCGCCAACATGTACATGAATAAGGGCGATAAGCCTTAAATTAGCATCTTAAGTATATTCGTAACTAAAATGTAGATTAGTCACCAAATACAAATATATTCTTATTCAACCCTTTGAAAAAAAGTACCGCAACTATGTGACAGTTTTTGTACATTTGGGTGTAGATTAAATATCGGTTTTTATTCCAATTTTAAACATTGCAATTATTAAAAAAATAATAATCTGTATAATTATTTTACCCAATTTAATACAATAATAATAAAAAATAAATTAATTAAAAAACAATATCAGCAGTTGGCACATACTTTCAGTATCACCTTCACTTGAAATGACAATCTAATCCTGTTTATATGATATAAGATGCTCCCGAGCAGGTTTGATCTTACAGGCATGTTGCCATGACAACAACTCCTGGATGAGTGTCTATCTATCTATCTATCTATCTATCTATGTTACTCATCGATAGATATAGATACTCATCCAGGAGTGAGTATCTATGAGTAACTATCCTGGATCATTTTAAATAGTCAATATAAAAAAAAAAATTCAGCTAACCGAGTAATCCGCGTGCAAAGAACGGATCCCTGGTAAAAGGGTGTCATTGATTACTGCAGTCAGAGGATGGAACATGTTGCTCTTTACCTGGAACAATGCTTTCCCTTTCCCGGGAAACTCCTGTGTAATGTCTTCTTTCCATGCTAGGAAGGCCTCTTCTTCAATTATCTCCATATCATAAAAGTTGACAAAGTAGCGCAGTAACATTCCTACAAGAAGTAACAGGAGGAGAAAATTTTTTATTTTTACTCATTTAAATGGACTGTTTTGACATTCAGACCAATCGATTTTATTCGCTTTAGAAAATTGTACCATAAAATGTATAAAGCACACTTTAGTAATTAAATCTAATAATCACTACTTGTACTATTGATAGTAACTAATTGAAATTATATACATTTATATTGAAAGAATAACTTTAAAATCTATACATTTTGCCATCTACAATCACAAAACTAATGTATATTTACAAAAAAAAAAATAATTCTTATCAGAAAGTGTTTACATACCTTTAGGAAAAGCATGTGCATTGCAGTGGACTTGCAGTGCATAGAGAGCACTGACTTGCAGCTCCACATGATCATGCAGAAATTTTTGCATCACCGGTTTGAAGGCAAGGAGCAGCTGCTTCTCCTGGTCAAGCTGCTCTTTCGTAGGTGCAGATAACTGCTCTTCATCATCAGTGGCATACATCTCATGGAAAATATACTGCAAAAAGCTGGAAGAATTGAGGAGGTTAAAGCAAGTGTAGACGGAATAAACCTTAACAAATGCCTTCATTAACAACAGTCAGCCCTACCTGGTCATCAGAATGTTAACGAAACCCTTATCGGTGTGCAGTTTGGGAGAAATGTTGTCTTTTATCCACTTGTAGATGGTCTGCGGGGCAGGATCTGCTTTAATCTGCTTCAGCAGCTCCTTCTCCAGCTTCATGAGAGGGAATAAGAAGCTCAGGCCCTTCCCCTCCAGAATCTCCAACATGCGATCTTTGTTTTGATCAATTTCTGGAGGAAGAGACAGGAATATGGGGAAATCATGAAGTCCAAAAGAACAAAACATCACATTTTACAGCACGCAGTGATAAGATCTGATAATGTCAGTAACAGGTTTACAGTTTTAGCAACTGAAAATATATATCTGAAAGTGAATTCTTGGTTTTGGCTGAAATTATTGACTGAAACAGTGCTGTTGTGTTAAAGCTCCTCCGATAACAAGTTCTAACTACCGGTCTAGTTAGTGCAGGGTTCATTTAGTGCAAAAAAAAAAAAAAAAAAAAATTAAAAAAAATAATAATAATAATAATAATAATAATAATATTAATAATAAACCAACTGTGTGAACAGTTGACGTCACTGATTTCTCCATTTTTAAGTGACTAAAAGATCTGTTCAACAAAATGAAAATCAATACTGTTTTCAGTTGATGGGCTGCTTAAAAAATAAAAAATAAATAAATAAATAAATAATAATAATAAGTGTGTCATACAAGAATATACAACTGCCAAATACTAAGTTTTTGCCCTCATTCATTTTTTTTTTATTAATTGTAAAGAATGTTTGCTTTTAAATCTCTTCTCTAATGATTTTTATTTAAACAAACAAAAATAAGTTATAAAAGGTGTTCTGTTTAACATCCACTTAAATTGTTGATAGTAAGCTGGAGACCTTTACATTTTAAAAGGGATAGCTCACCTAAAAATATATATATTTTTTATACTAATAACTCACTCAAGCCATTCCATAACCGTTCATCTTTGGAACAAAAATGTAAATATTATAGATGAAATCCGAGAGCTCTGACCCTCCATAAACAGCAAGGGTCATGAAAATTTTTTAAAAAGGCACAGAAAGGTACCAAGAGAATTGAACCACTAAAAACTTGTGGGTTGTTTTGACAATAATAAATTTCATGAAGCTACAAGAATACTTTTCTGCAAAAAAATAAGTCTTCATGCACATCCTGAACTAACATGAAAAACTGTTGAATTCAACATGAAACTGTTGAATTAAGTCATTGATTTTAATCCAGCGCACAAATGTATTTTCAGAGAGCTCGCTCTTGTCCAAAAGATCTTAATTTGTGTTCTAAAGATGAACAACGTACTAACAACTGTCATTGTGCCATTCGCCAAGTTGTCTTTCTTTATGATTACTTGACAATGGCACCTTTTCCTTTTAAAGATCTTTAAAAAATAAAAATAATAAAAAATTCATTATAACAGTATAATGGCCTCAGGACAACAATGTTTATGACAAGTTATGTTGTCTTGGCAATGCCAAGGACAATGACAAGTTGTGATGCATTTGTCAAATTGTCAGACATCAATGGCATCTTCACATTTAAAATGATATAACTAAGCAAATGACACTTATAGATAGTTTTCAAAAGCCTGCAAAAAATGGGTGTCATAAAAAAAATACCACGAGTTAATACAGTGTTTTGAAAATTAAGAAATTGTTACAGATAGGGCTGCATACTAGGAAAATATGCAATACTGTTGTTGAGCATTGCGATAATGATATATTAATAGGTAATAGATATTCTTCAGAGCCAACAAAAAAAAGGTGCAAACATTTAGACATTAAAGCTACACAAATGACAGAATACCTTAGCTAAAATTCTGAAACTTATCGGCTGTAGTCATTTTACACTCTTATCTCCTGGCATTAATATTTATTTTCTTAAGCTCTAGATTCATCAAACAACACCTACTGGAGAGGTGGAGATATAGATAGTAAAGGGCCCATTCTGTTTAGTCAGATTTGGATAAACAAATTCCTGGGCTAAAATTAGACAATTTATAGCACTTTTCTGCTATATTTTCAGCTATCACAATAACAATAATTTTTCGATATACAGGGTGATTCAAAAAGAATACCACAACTTTCAGGTTGATGTCCCTCGAGTGTCTGGAGGGGGTCATTTTGAACATCTTTGAGCTTGTTTTCTACTGAAAAAAAACAAAGTACTCTTTACATTGATTAATTACCCAAGGTTCCATCATGTTTCTTTGATTAAATACAGATTTTCAAAGTGGTATTCTTTTTGAATCACCCTGTATTGTGCAGCCCTAGTTACAGAGCATTTATAAATACAGTGTAACAATCAACTGTGCAGAAGTATTACCTTTTCGAAGGCATCATAACACAACAGTCAATTTCCTTACAGATTTTCAAAAGGACTTGAAAGATGTCAATGCAAGAATGAGCATACACAAAAGCACCAACCTGGCAGCATCTTCTGCATGTTGACCTTACTCTGCTGGAAAAGGTCAGTCAGCCACTCCCGATCTTTCAGTTTGGCCATTTGCTGCAAGCAGAGGAGGAAAAGAGGGAAGTGTGTGCCATTCTCCAGCGGATGAGCCAACTCTGCCATGCTCACGAGTTCAGCAATGATTGCCCGGGCAGCAAACTGAGCCAGGTAAGACTTCACCAAAGGAACATCCAACTCAATCTTGGGACACTGGTCCAGAACATTGAGGAAAGCCTAAAGAAAAATGTTATGTTAGAAAACACTCTCATAGTTTGAGTTCAGATGCAGCGAGAGTAAAGGCTCTGGTATACTTCAACGTTTTTTTGTTCTTCATTTGAGGGCAAAAAGTTCAAAAAGTCTGAGTGACGTTATACCATTTCCAACACTCCAGTGCAGCAGTTGGTGGGGTGTCGTGCTGCTTTAGTACTGCCAAACACAACAATGGCAGCTGAGAGAGAATAACAGTATCAAACAGCCTTCTCCAGCTAAAAAGGTCACGTCACATTGCTTCATACTTGCCGTGGTCAGACACCAAATAAAACAATGTTTAGAACTTTATCAGATGTGGCATTACATGATTGTGCTTCTTGTCTGGTGCATAAAACCCTCAGAGTCTTTCCACAAGCACATACATATGTACCAGCTCAGCCACTCGACCCTCCAGTGTATTCATGTTGCTAATTTGGTGTTATGCTGGATGTTATGCTGCTGTCTGACTATAAACTGAGAATACAGAGCACATCAAAAGGTGGAGCTCCATGACACACCCACCAATTGCGTAATCGCCACTGACCAACGGTAGCTCAAAAAGGGGTTTAGGAACAAAACGAATTCCCCCAAAATATTTGCTTTGATTAACAGTTGCGAACTGCTGAAAAACTCAAAACACCTTTGTTGTGGTCAGATTTGGTTCGAAATGACAATTTCAGTTGTTTTTTTGATTTGAAGTATACCAGGGCCTTAAATGTGATTGGTGTGTAGACATACTAAGGGTGCCACCTAAGCACAAATTAAAATGATCTATAGTAATTTTAATTAATGGTCAACTAATTGTTAATATTTCACTGATTTATCATTTTATAGAAACATTTAATGATTAAATGCGATGACTAGCATACATCATGTTTATTGCTGATGTTGCATCCATGTGAGCAAAGAGTTTGTTACTGCAAGTGTCATTTTCTTCCCAAACGTGCAACACTAAACCAAAGTCACTTTTTGTTGTGCACAATTATTTCTATAGCTTTATGAAATTAGTTGAAGCACTGATGACACATGGTTCATTTTGATCATCTTTGTACCAGAAAACATTCAATGTGGTTTAAATAGCAGCAGGTTTGTTTTGCTTTGTTTTTGTAGTCCTGCAAGATCCTTGTTATATTTAGTAAAGACTTCTGCTCTATTCCCCAGCTTGTTCTCGATCTGTGCCACTCTTTATTTGCTCCATTCATCTACCCTGTGTTTGTCTACACACCAATCTACAATTTGAAAACATTATATTAAGTAAATTTCGAAAATGTGGGCATAACTACAGCAGTATTTGGGTTGACAGGTATTGTATTAGAAGTTTTATTTTGTATTTGCAAGAGGCAGGGATTTTTTTCCCCTCCGCAGCCTCAGCACATTATGAATATACAATTTTTTTTTTTTTTTTAAATAAACAACTTTTCCCAGAACTTTATTTTTAAAAATAGCCCAATTGTGCAGGAAAACCACCTCCCTAGCAACACTGTTTATGAATGTCCATGATGTGATTGTATTGTGTTCAGCCCACTCCAATGGTCCATGTACTTCAAATCAATGCCGTTTCTTCAAGCATAGCAGTAGAAGGTTTTTAATGGACCCATGCATGCTCACTTCTTTTTTACCCTTGCATCTGCTGTTTGCGTTTTCAACATAAGCTACATACAGAATCCAAACTATCCTTCTAACACACACACACACACCTGCAAAAAGTTCTCTCCTGAGACCAGTCCCTCCACACGGAGATTGTTGATCAAAGTGCTGACATGCTCTCGGTCCTCATCTGGGTTCTCCAGCGAGCAGATGATCATCTTGCTCAACATCTCAGGTAGGAAGTGTTTGGGAGCTTTCATCTCCCGCACCCCATTCACAGCATCATTCATGTTTTTGCTGCTCAGGTAAGAGGTCACCACAGTCTCCTGTACAAATAAAAATCACAAGGAATGGCTCATTCAAATGTTTTGGTGGGCAATTGTCAATAAAAATATGTCAAAGGGTACATACAGTCATCTTAATAAGTTCCTCTTTAGCAGGAGGTGGCTTCTTGATCGTCTTCTGTGGCTTCTCCTGGATTGGAGGTGGGTTTGTTTTCAGCCCAAGCTGTGGTGGCTAAACAAAGGGTACGGTTAAACAGACTTTAAGTTCCTAACAGATTTAGTTCCTTTGCAAAATAGTCCTCATTACCTGTCCCAGAGGTGGTGTGGATGTACGTGGAGGTTGAGCACTAGGCGGAATCATGGTTTGGATCTGAGGTTGCAACTTTGGCATTTGGTTTTTGTTCAAGATGAATGACTGAGCCGGTCTCAAGCTAATCTGAAATATGAAGAGAAAACCATTTGTCATCATAGTATTATGCATTAGGCTTCATCTTTCAATAGGTCTAAATGAATAAAATTAATGAGTAATAAAAATGACAATAATAATAATAAAAAATTATAAGACCACATGGCACAAATTACTTTACGTTAATAACCAATTATGAGCACAAAAAAATTAAGTATAATAAGAATATAGTTAGCTATAAAAAAAGTTAGCGAAAAAAAAAAAAAAAAGTTTAAAATTAATTCTTTTGTTGTACTGTAATCTTCAATTGTATTTTTTGCACTACTGAAAGGCACTACAGCCTACTGAAAGGCTGATGATGAGTTAATCTAAAATAAAGTGTTCATACCTCATCAGCATTTAGCTGCCCTTTCTTAGTGAAACGTGGTGGCATATCCTTGGACTGAGCTTGCTGTTGAGATGAATGAGTCTGGTTTTGGAAAAGCAGGTTCTGCCCCTTTGACAAAGAGAAACATACTTGCTAGCTCCACTTTTTTGTGGGTTTTGATACCCTGAAACATCAATTATGTGGTAGCTTAGCCTTTACCTGGTTGGATTTAATGAAAGGCTGGGGTGCAGGAGCAATGTGGCCACTGTGCCCGTTGAAAAGAGGGTTTGTGCGGCGGCCCATGGTTGGCGAATACCTGTCCTGAATAACCCCAGGGCCAGTTCCAATCCCACTGCCTAAGACCAGACAACACCCTTATTAAGCTTGCAATGAACCATAGTGCAAATCCAGTCATGCACCACCTGCCCCAGAAATGTCAATACACTTCAGGACATACCTGGCATCTGCCCAAACATATCCGCTAATCCCCCAAGAGTTTCTCGATCAGGTTTTATTCTCGTCGGCATGAACGAATTCTCTTGAAAGAAGTCAGTCCTTATTCCTTGAGTCATAGGTGGAATAAAAACACCCAAATCCTAGAAGGATAAAATAAATAATAATAAACACTGATAAGTAAACCTGTTCATATATCTGCAATAAGTGCAAGTTTCTTTTAAGGGCACAGATACGTTGCTTATGGAATTATTCATTCCTGCAAACTGTAAAAATCACAAAAATAAGTAATTTGAAACTTTTGTAAAGCGTTTACAATTTGGAAAATCTGTGATTACCATTTAAAATAGGAACACTTTCAGAGATTGATATTGAAATAGAACCAAATTTAACAACATGTAACAAGTGACTGTATTTTAGTTTTAAATTAAAATGAGGCCAGTTTGGGACAGGCTTCAGAACCATTCTGGTGGTACTAGGTGTCTTAGTCTTAACAGGTGTGTTTAACCACCATGCAACATACACAAATGCAATTTTTCCCCAAAGGGGAGCAGCACTGAAAATCCCTCATCTTGCAAAATGTTCTATACTACACATGCATGATTAATAAGAATTCAACGATTCATTACACTCATGATTTGACCAATTTCAGATGATTTTCGCACATTTAACAAAATGAGACTGTCCTTTTAATTATGAAAATGTTTTATTAGGTTATTGCTGAACTTTTTTGTGAAATTGAAATAAAATCAGATTAAAAGATTTATATTAAAAGCTTTGCCTTTGCTCTTCCCATTTATAATTAGAGGCAACCACTGCATGTTAGTCATGATCCAAACAAAGATGCTGCATACACGCAAGAGCATTTTCTAGTATAAATTAGACTGTATAATTCTGAAATTCTAAGAAAAAAAACAAGGTTCTGGCGTTAGTTTTGTAAAACCATTGGCCTACAATATAAAACATCTGAAAGAAATAGCAGACAGGCTGAATGAGACTTAAATTGTAGGCCAGCTGGTAGCGCTTAAGAACAGCAGTGATAGCGTTTCCTGGCTTACCGCTGTAAACAGCAGCACTACACTTATGAACACCTTTTAAATACGCATCATTCAGAGATGGGATGAACAGAAAATACCATGTAAACTTTCTATAGACAGTCCATTCAGATTTGTTTGGCATCTCAAAAGGTTTGAAATTTCAGATTTTAATAATTTTCAACATGTTCATGGCCCATTGCTACATTCCTATAAATATAATAGTGCTAATCATGTAATGGTCAGTTTTAAATGTCCCGTGAAGTGCTTTACAATATAAATTTTTATTTGATGTTGTTTGATGTAATCTCAACTGAAACATGAAGAGATGGTGGGACAGTATACTCCTCCCCTTAAAACAAAATGCTAATGGCAGGTTTTTTTTTTTAAATCATCACTCTGCCAGTGAGTGTGGTTGAGTTCAAGCGCATCAAATGAGAATCATTCTGAAGGGGGGCGTGGCATGTCATGCTGAGAGCATTTGATTGGTCACGATTTGACAAGAAACTGAAGTGAATAAAACCGTTGATCCATTTAGGCGGAAATAACAAACTACAAGCTTTGTTTATTGCAATTTTAGAACTCCTAAATGCAAATTGTCACGGTTTTGGTGCGCACTAGCTTACAGATATCCTAAAAACTAACAATACTGATACTAACATCTAAAAAATATATTTTAAATTTCATGGGACCTGTCTGAATTGAGTATTTCACCAAAAAAATAAAAATAAAAAAAATAAATAAAAAGGGGTCAAGAAATAAAGGGCAGGATCTGACCTTTACTGCATCCTGACGGATCTGGTTGATAGTCTTAGGTCCATTATCAATAAAAGCTTTCCGAGGCACCCAGTTGTTCTCTCGTAGCTCCACGGTATCCTGAAGCAGGAATCGAATCCTAGCAGGCAAGTCCTTGTTGTTCATTAAGGATCGCATACGGCCGAAGTACTGATCCATTAAAGACTGCAAGAGAAAAGCGTGTTAGGAAATGCCACTGCGCCTTAATGCAGTCAAAGTCCTGGTAGTCTTAAAGCAGCTTACCTTGGCTTTCTCATGATCTAGCCTTGGCCCAACGGTTCTCATTATCTGACAGAGGCACTCCAAATCCTCCCCCATATCCTTAAGTTGGACTCTTTTCTTCTTTTCCAGAAGCTTCAATGAGGAGAGTTTATGTTAGAATGAAGGCCGAGAGCGAACATCAATTTTTGAATGGATTATTTATGAATAACTCACTGTTTTGATGCATTTATGAAGGATAGACTCATGAATGAGATCGAGCTTGCCAAGTTCTCCAATGAATTTGATGTTGCCCAGCATTTTGATCTTGGCAATGGCACGCTGCTCCTCCTCCTCAGAGGTGAGAGGGCTGTCATTTTTATCATAGACTTAAAAAGGAAAAAGATTTTAAGTAAACAGACAAATCAGCAGTGTTGAGGTAATGCTGGCACTTCCAGAAATCTACTTACTGTCAACATTTCTGGTGCGGTTTTCAAATTCATCTTGAAGTTTGGATATCAGAAGTCTCCTGAATGTCTGTAGGAACATGATTAGATAATTGAATAAGTGTGCTTTGTGTTGTGAAGCTTCAGACAAACAGATTAAAAAAAAAAAAGGCAAATTCTTACAGTGCTCTGCTTTTGTGATGATTGGATCTCTGTTGATGGGCCGTCAAAGTTTGGAGCATCCTCTGCCAAACGCAGACATAGCTGAGCATACAGCGAGCTATACTTCGGCTCTTCGAGGGCTTTGTCTACAATCTAGTTGAGAAAGGAGTAGATAGTTCAATATCATTATAATAAAAGCTTTAACAAAGATTTACACTTAATACTTCAGATTTTAAAAGTAATTCAATAAATTTTTATATTGCTGGAAATAATAAGAGCTGCTTGGAATTGTATTTTCTTACTTGGAAAGACAATGCATAAATAGCTCAATAAAGTTATTAATCTTCAATCATTAATCTTTAATTATCTTTAGAAATGTTTAAAAATGCCACAAAAGGGATCTTATTGTAACATATACTGAAATTAAACAGGTTCAAATTGACTGAAAAATACACTAACTTCGAATGGTCCACTTCAATTTCATTGTAACATTAAAATCATCATTGCATTTTGCTATGAAACTGCTGGCATTAAGTGTTGAGGAATTTCACCAGTTTATTAAATAAGCTAGAAGGACACAGACACAAAACATTGATCTCTTTAATAACAACCAACACTTGGCATTAAATTTTAGAAAATCAATTAAAAATTAGGTTTGCAACCAAGTACACAAAATCTAGTTGATAAAGGAGTAGATAGGTCAATATCATTAATATAATAACTTTTTTTAATAAATAATTATGCAAACTCTTCAAAAGTTACATTCTATAATATCAATGCTTGCTGCCACTTTGAATTTTACCATCTTACTTGAAGTTTAAGAAATAGCTTAATTCAGTTATTAAATTATCTTTAGAAGCGTTTAAAATTGCAACAAAAGGAAAGGAATCTTATTGTAATGTATACTGAATTGAAATAGCTTCTTGAGTGAGTGAAAAACTGAATGCATGACTCGACTTTGCCCATCATAAACAGACTAAAAAAATCCCCACTAATTTTAAACGGTTCATTTCAATGTAACGTTAAAAATCATCATTGCAGTTTGCTAGTAACTACTGGCACTGAGTGTTGAGGATTTTCACCAATATTGGTAGTGTGAAAATTCATAGAAGTGAATAAAACTCCTCACCAGCAAGATGATGCCTTTGAGGACGAGCTTTGAATCTACGCCCACATTCAGGAGCTCAAGGCATAGCTTGTCAAACTTTTCAGGGGTCAGTTTATTAAGTATGCTAGAAGGACATGAAAACAAAACAATGATCTCTTTATTAACATCCAACATCTAGCATTCATTTGAGAAAATCAATTTAACTTTGTTTGCAACCAAGTACACAAATAATATATGAAATATTCTGCTTTGCCACAAACTTTATGCAATTTTTTAGTATGATTAGATCATTTATTCTGCTATCAGCAGCATAATCTATTGTTCTTGAAAGTCAAATCAGGGGGAAATTCTACTGTAGCTTTGCAGTTGTAAATGAATTTGAATTTGTAAGTGAATTTCAGAGCCTTACCCTCTCACTTTCCTGAAGATTGCATCGTGTCGTTCTTTTTCATTGGAGGAGTTGACATCTCGTCTAGTGCTTCGTGAAGGAACCCATCTCTGAACGCTAGGCCCTGGGGTTTTCCCCAGGAACTCGCTAGAAAACAATGCAACACAGTCAATTGTTTTATAAAGGATTAAATGAGCTGCTAATGTCACAAGAAACACTGAAATACAAGAGACAGCATTTAAATCACAAGGTGTCAAAAACACATTCGGTTCACATTTGGGACAAGCTACCAATATATTTGATTATGAAACTTGTGTTCATGACTACACAATTTGAGTTGAGACCTTAAAGTCAGCATAAAACAGAAGTTGCAATCAACTATTATTCTCAATTGTGACAGAGTAAAACAGCTTCTCAAATGAGGTGTATGGTGGGACTTGGTTTGGTTGACTGGCTCACTGAATCTTGGTCTTTGTACAGAAGTTTTTATAAAAGGGACTTATTTTCACAAGATCATAAGCATAATAAATTTGCACTGAAATTATTTTAATAAATAATTGAAAATTCCATAAAAAAAAACTATTTTAAAAATTATTTACTATTTATTTCATGAAAACAATAAGTACTATAATCAAGTTTTATTTTGTGCAGAACTTTGTTGTTGCCTGCTATTTGGCAAATCTGAAAGATCAACAAACTCTTGGAGGTAATTGTTCATTTGCAGAAATCCTCACTTTATTGGTCAACAATTGCAGACGTAGTCATTGAAATATACCTTCAATAACACAATGATCTTGTGAAAAGCTACAGAATTTATACGCCTCTACATGAAACTGTAGCTACTGAAAGTTACCTTAAAAAGCCTGTGTGAACCAGTAGTTGCGGAGACTTATTACAGTACGCACATCATTCCCATATACCAAACTAATGGTAAGAAAGGCGTGGTTAAGAATATTGTGGCTGAAGCCATCAAACTGACATCAGCAGAGGAGGACGCCCAATCCAACCACAGAAGCAAATGGTCAGATTTTGATAGAAGATTACCAAGACAAACATTTTTTTTTAATTTACCTAAATGGTTACCTAAAGAATAACAATGTACAATGTGCGCTAGCAAAATGAACATATTTAATTATGATTTCACACAAGTGACATCTTATGTACATATTTATACTGTAATTTCTGCTATTTTTTTGGAAGCATTGGCTCCCTTTGTTCCGCAAGAGGAAAAACTATCCTTTACTAGTTATAAAAAAAGTTTCTTGCAAATTAAAAGAACATTTTAAAAAAATGTACTGTGGTCTACAGTAATGTCTCCCAAATAAATCAAGTTCTCCAATCGTACCTGTTGCCGACAGACTTGGGATAGTGCTGAGTTGCACCCCTACCTCCTCCTCCGCCCGAAGAAGCACTAGAACGGGGAAAATTGTTGTCTTTCAGTTCTACTAATAACTATATTTTTAATTTCAGAGCTCTATAATCAGCATTCTCGGGAAGCCATGTGTAAGATGTTGTCAAACCCTCAGGGTTATTAAAATGTTACCAATTATCTCACCACGAATTTAACCTCAACTAAATTAATTTGCTTAATCAAAAAACAAGTACTTAAGAAAAAATGAGTACCTGAAACGAGAAGCACCCCCCTCTGCAATCACACTCTCCACTTTGGCGGCTTGACAATGAAAGATCCTCAAAAAGAATGAGTGAAAGGGTGGGGGTGTAAAACACGGCCTGAGAAAAGAGAAAAGCACCTTAATTCATCAAAAATCACAACATAAATGGAAATGACATGCAAAGAACTTAAAACAAAACATCAAGCAGGGAATAAATGATTGTTTTAGTTGCTGTATTTTTTTAAAAAGCTGTTAAAAATGTAAGAAGCTTTCACCAAATCTGAACAAAGCCCAAGGCCTCTGCCATGAGCTCAGATTTCACAAAAGAACCTTGATTTATTAAACCGCATTGCTGTGATATCATATTTGTGCTCACTCAAAGGTTTGCTATCCGTTACTATGGATGACATATGTACGGTTCAAAGCCATGTAAACTTTATGATGATGTTGAACAATATATAAAAATCACACACTCAGTTGTTGTCATACATCTCCTCTTGTGCATTAGCATTAAAGCTAATTAAAGCACACAAGAAACCTGACTAGATTGAGACATTCAATGCTGAAATAGAGCTCAACAAAAAAGCAGAAAATAAACCCCAAGGGCAGAGCTTGATAACCGGTTACTTGCTAGTGCAATATTCGCAGCTTTATGGTCAAATGTGCGGTTTACCGGCAGGGTGGTGCGACAGAACAGCTGATCTAATAACCAGACGCCATTTTCTCATAAAGGAGCATAAAGGGAGTAAGGACAGCCACGCAATTAACATATATACACACAAAGCTCACACACAGCGCTAAAGCGAAGGGTTTAGCATGGCAAAGGCGGTCAGTTCGGCGGGATAACTGATTATAAGTTGCTATGGGTCTAGCAAAGGTAGAAAGCGAGAACATGCTAGTAACCGGAGCCATTTTACTACAGCAGCAGCAGCAGCCTAGGCTAATGTTAGATGAGAACAAGCTTACCTTTTCTAAAAGAACTTCAGCTTTGATGGTGTTGGGTTACCGAAAAAGAAAAGAAAAAAGATGAGAAAAGAAATGTATTTTTATTTTAACGTTATTAATATTATGGTTAAAGACAGTGCGCCTTGAGGTATCAGTGGCCGCACCGGTATGAGGAGGAGAACTGTGTGATCTGACGTCACGCACAGCCGCAACTTTATTCACTGGACGCGTCAAACATGCTGGATGGTGCGTCAGAGTCAAGTTTAGCTGCACCCACACAGGACAACTTTTAAAAAATATATATTCACGCCGGTGATTCGTTTCTCGTGAGTCTTTTCATCAAAACGATTTGCTGAAAAAACGATTTAATCAGTATCCCTTTTCACGCATGTTACAATTTCGCCAGTAGGTGGCAACGAATATTTTGAGCGAGTGCTTGAATCATTTACTTTAGGTAAATTAACACACAATCAACCAATCTGTTTTCTCAATGTTAGTTATATATATTTTTATCAACGATTTATCCATACATTTTATATGTTCTGGTTGTAATTTCTAAAGCTCCTGGTGAAAATGAGTGACAGACTTCTCTCTAAGTCTTTCTAGGTGGCGATGAATCTTTTAAGCGAGTACTTGAACACATCTCAAACAACCAATCTGTTTTCCAAATGCATGTTATATATCTTTTTGTCAACAATGTATCTACGTATAGCCTATTATATGTTTTGGTTGTAATTTCTAGATGTCCTGGTGAAAATGAGTGTCAGACTTCTCTCTAGGTGGCAATGAATCTTTTAAGCGAGTACTTGAATCATTCACTTTAGGTAAATGAACACATCTCAACCAACCAATCTGTTTTCTGAATGCATGTTGTATATCTTTTTGTAAACAATTTATCTACGTATAGTCTACTTTAATTATATGTTTTGGTGGTAATTTCTAGATGTCTTGGTAAAAATGACAGACTTCGCTCTAGGTGGTGATGAGTCTTTTGAGTGAGTCACTGAATCATTAACAATTATTTGCCTGTATACTACCCTTATAGTAATCAATATACAGTATATGTAACAAAAATAATTATTTCTAATTCTGAATGCATGTTAGGTATAGTTCTCTGTGTGAATGATTTATCTATGTTCAGTTTTTAAAAATGTACAATACAGCCTCAGAAATAAAGTTAAAGCTGTCACTGTGGCGGTATCTTAAGGGTCCACATTGGTATTTTAAAGCTACACATTGGTAGCTAAAATGCCCTTAAAGCTACACTATTGTATTGTCAAAATGACCACTCTCGCAACTTTCTGAGAGTGTATCATTTTTTAAACAATGTCTAGATCTCCTGGTGTAAATAGATGAGCCTTTGCGAGTTTTCAGACATTCATTCATTTTTCATAGAGGTGGCATAGTTACTATAAACCCTTTTCAAGGAATTATAAAGCACACTTTATTTGGTGAAATGATTACCAATTGTGTTACCACAGTTTTACTACAAATGTCAAGGTTAAATATTGTTAGTGTTGCAAAAACATGGTTAATTTGTGGTTATCTTACTATTTTTATTTATTATTTATAATTTGTAGGCAAAATTATTCGGCAATCTAAGCAACACTGGTGGATCACATAGACTGAAATGAATGCATAAAGACTGCAGGCCAATGTACCAGAGTACATATTACACACATTCATACTAGAACAAATCTTTTATAGCAGTCACACAGTAATTATGTATTCAAAATAAGTAGACCTACCAGGGAGCACCACTCATCTGAAACAAGTCTTATTATCCTATATTTGCCCTGTAATCCCCATATCTCTCTGAGACTACATTTTTCAATCACCACAAGTTTTTTCTGCACAAATGACTGAAATTGATGTCAGTCATTTAAAAATCTATTTTGTCAGGTGCTGGAATGACTTGTAACAATAGAAAGAGTATAATAAATTAAACAAATATGAGTTTTAATATGGTCTCTACAATAATTCAAGACCACTTTCAAGATCAGCTGTATTAGCACACACTGTACATGATGCAAACTTCATTATCATCATATGAGACTTCTGTGTGCTTACAGTATGCCCAATTTTTAACAGTGTATACTTCATATAAATGTGCCTGGATGTGTAAAAATAGTGTATACGTTAGGCTTTAGAAAAATATGGCTGTGGGTGTACAATACACACTAATGATGTGCTAATAATGTACACTACATAGCACATACTTTAACAACCCACCTGTATGGTCTTTGCACTTGACTACTTGTGTATTTGTGTATTTACATTTCCAGTATTTAGCTAATGTTCACATGGGTGTGCAAGTAAAGACAGTAATTTTTGATTTACCACTGGAACACCCTAACAGTGTTGTAAAAATTCTAGATTTTCCAGGAAAAATTCTAGAAAAGATGCTTTATAGTATCGAGTTTTCTTTAAATTATGTGATTTCAGGGCGTGTGTGGAAAACATGATGAATGATGTTAGCCTTAAATACCACTCAGAAACAGTAGAACAGATGTGGAAGAGTGCTCATTAAAAACACTGAGCGTTGACATTTCAGACTTGGGACAGTCCTGTACGCATACTTTCTGCGCAGGTCTGGTGATTGGGACAAGCCCATACTTTGGCTTTTGCAATGGCACTTCGAGCACAAAAGCTCCACAGCAGATTCGCTCACAGTCAAAACTGCCTTATAAAACTGTGGACTCAAGAAATTTTGAAACAACATACTTGCCTCAGAGGGGCGACATGGTGGCTCAGTGGTGAGCACTGTCGCCTCACAACAAAAAGGTCGCTGGTTCGAGTCCCGGCTTGGCCAGTTGGCATTTAAGTGGAGTTTGCATGTTCTCCCCTTGTTGGTGTGGGTTTCCTCCGGGTGCTCCAGTTTCCCCCACAGTCCAAAGACATGCGCTATAGGTGAATTGAATAAACTAAATTTGCCGTAGTGTATGTGTGTGTGTGGATGAGTGATGACTGTGTGAAATGTGTATAGATTTATAATTTAATTATTTTATGTTGCCATTTACATTATCATTACTATTAGATGTAGTATCTAAATTACTTTTTTAGGATGACTGCAGGTAAATTAGGCCACTGATTTTTTTCAAAAAGTGGCCCTGTTTACCCCATTTCACTCTGTTCCTGAACCAAAATAGACTTCAGTCAGGAGATTCAGTCAGCGTCCATAGAGCTGATATCATAATTTCTCAATTTCTCACCTCATATGTTCACATGCGAGCAAATAGTCAGAATAGATAGCATAGTTTGAATAAAAAGCCTTTAGACCAACCTCGGTCAACCTGGTTGAGCATAATCGGAATGAAAATCAGATAAAGATGATAAACAGGAAGACATTAAGCATGTAAATATAAAAAAATGGGCCAGTTGGCATGGAATTTCTGTGAGGAGTTTGCATGTTCTCCCCGTGTTGGTGTGGGTTTCCTCCGGGTGCTCCGGTTTCACCCACAGTCCAAAGACATGCGATATAGGTGAATTAAATAAACTAAATTGGCTGTAGTGTAGGAGTGTGTGTGTGTGTGTGTGTGTGTGTGTGTGTGTGTGTGTGTGT
>CAIGQW010053650.1:4164563-4194987 GCA_903798125.1 Danio choprae | reverse complement strand
TGTCCGGCCATCTGTTAGTGACCTCAAGCTGAAGCGAACTTGGCTTCTGCAGCAGGACAATGATCCAAAGCACACCAGCAAGTCCTTCTATGAATGGCTTAAGAAAAACAAAATGAAGACTTTGGAGTGGCCTAGTCAAAGTCCTGAACTGAATCCAATTGAGATGCTGTGGCATAACCCTAAAAGGTTGTAACAGACTTATTGCAAATAATTGAAAATGCTTGGGGGAAACACTTTTTCACACAGGGCTATGTAGTTTTGTATTCTGTTTTCCCATAATAACAAAAACAATTGTTTAAAAACTACATGTTTACTTGTGTTTATCTTTGACTTATATTTAAATTTTGATGATCTAAAACATTAAAGTGTGACAAACATGCAAAAAAAAAAAAAAGAATTCAGTTAGGTGGCAAACACGTTTTCTTGAAATATTCTCTCAAATCTGTTATTTTCTGCTATGCTATGTGATTTTACAGCAAAATAGGTAATATTTTACTCTTCTGTTTTATTTTAATATATTCATATCATTGCAGACACAGTCCAGTGACCCTTATCACTTGAGTTAAAGAATAACACAGATCTGAAATCACTGAGTTTGTAGATCTAGCTCAAGAGAAATCATTATAATAAAATATTCCCAATGGTTTATTTCCACACCGATCGGCCTTTCCAAAAATATAGTTCATTTTATAAGGATTTTCTATATTCCTTCTTAAATAAGAACACACATCATAATAGGCTCCTCAGAAAGCATAACATTCTCTTGCTATATTCATAATGCTACATGTAGTAAACAAATGATGAGTTTATACTAATGCAAAAGCATTGTATTCCCAGAACATTGAGTAAGATGCCTTAAAAGTAATATTAATAATGCTATAATAATAGCATGATAATAACATTATTCAAAATAATGTATTTGGAACATTCTTGTAACACAGATAGAACAAAAAAACATTTTAAGAACATGAATATGTTAATTAAATGTTCTAATAATGTTTTACATCACATTCTAGGAATATAACATGAGACTGAAATACGTTTTGGTTAACGTTATTATAACAAAAAAATAACAATAATACATTGTCAAAAATGGACATTCATTTATTCATTTTCCTTCGGCTTAGTCCCTGATTTGTCAGGGGTCGCCACAGCGGAATGAGCCGCCAACTTATCCAGCAGTACTAACCACTGAGCCACGGTGCCGCCCTCATTCTAAGAACATAAAAAAGGTTTTACACCTTAATGGGAACTTTTTGGGAACGTCTTTATAACTTAAAATTGTTTGATGGGTTGCATTTATACTACAATTTTAATCTGACAGTAAAATTCAACCTTTTGGTGTGTCTGTTTTGAGGTTTTTCATCCACCTTTGCTGTCGAGAAGTAGCGAAACGTGCATAATGTGTTGCTTGAATGCTTCTGATCTGCTTTAAGTGCCATAATGAGGTGCTTAGGGAAAAGCTCGCATTCAGATATTCAACTTTTAATTTGACAGCGTTGATGAAAATAGGTCATCACTTGCCAGATTTCTTAATAATTTATTGAAATTGCTTTGATGACACCAACTTATTAAACCAAATTTGGTTCCTTTGATTTGTTAGATGCTTATCTGTGTATATAGCCAGAAAAAGCAGTATATTTTAAATACGTAGATTTACCTGAATATATGAGAATATAGTTCTAGCTCTAACTGATTTTAAATATCTGTTCTGACCATCCCTGAAATGGGCCATGCCAAAATTACCCGAGCAGCTGAATTAAATTAAACCTTGCTCATTCAGGGACCTGCATTTATTGGATGCATGAAGCCAGAACATAATGTAAGTTGTTAAAATGTATTTGGGTCAAAGACAAGATGGCTCTTTTAATGTTCAGTTTAAATTAAAATTTAAAAAGTGATTTTCTTTTTTTGTCATTCAGCATTACAACAATCATCATTCTGGGTAACAGATGTATATTTATATGTGCAAATAAATATGAAACTACATACTCTTTGTGACGTTTACCTAAAAAAAAAAAAATAAAATAAATGTTATTAAATATGCAATTTTATAATTTATTTTTTAATGATTGCTGACAGAAATACCTACTGGGATACAGATATGTATTAGTTGGATCTTTTAAATTGTCATGAAATTATTCTTGTTCTTAACATGGCTAGTTTGCTATATAATCTATATTGTTAAACCGAATGATATTTTCAGCAGACTCATTGGAAACATGTGCCTCAGCCTACATTTTTGTGAAGCGTAAAATACATTGCTTTGGGTACATTTTGTTGCACGTTTCAGATGACAAATCAACTAGAGGGCGCTGTCTAAACTTTTGCAAATCTAAAATATGTTAATTGGGGTATTATTATTATTAGGGTTTCAGATACACATCCTTCTTGTACACATCCACAAGAAGGCGGGGCTTGTCGTACAGATCACCTAGACCAGCGAACCACTGACCTTAACCCTTCTTTAAACCCAGCCAATAGTGTTTTCAAAAGCAAATATAAGTGAAAAGTGCTCTGTGACCATGTACATTTACTTTGATTTTACATTTCACAGGACTCAAAGCTGACACAAATACAGCAAGTGAGCTATACTGAGCAATCTGGCCATGCCAGAAAACTTGCCTTTATGGAAATATAGTAGGTCAGTGAGGAAAATGTATCTGACTACAAATCGTAGACATTGAATAATCCTTTATTTGTCGATAATATGTTCCAATATCATTGTGAAAAGGAACAAAAGTTTGCCTCATATTGTCCCATACACTCTCAGAAATAAAGGTACAAAAACTGTCACTGGGGTGGTAACTTTTCGAAAGGTACACTTTTGTATCCTACAGGTGCACAATGACACTTTAAAGATACAATGTTGTGCCTTTAGAATACACCTTTGTTCTATTAAGGTGCTATGAGGTACACATTTGTACTTTTCAGCTATTAATATTTACATTAATACAAATGTGGACCTGTATGGTACAAAATTGTACCTTTTAAAAAGGTACCACCCCAGTGACAGTATTTGTACCTTTATTTCTGAGAGTGTATAGTTATAATTTTGCCATTTTACAAAAAGTATAGGCTGAAGCACATATTTCTAGCTGTGTTGGAAAGTTTAGTGGCTGTCCAACAGTATGTAAATCATGTATACTCCAAAAAATATTTTTGCTGCTTGTTCAAATTACTTATTTAAAATGAGCTGAAACAACACAATTCTTGGGACAACTAAGTCCCAATCCCAATTCTACCCCTCAGCCCTTCCCCTTACCCCTACCTCTCATTTTGCACGTTCACTTGAAGGGGTAGGGGGTCCCAATTATCTTTAGCTTGAAGGTGTAGGGCTAAGGGGAAGGGCTAGATAGCCCTTGAAACAGAGGTTTTTCAGGACCACACTCGAAACCTAGGGGTAAGAAAATTTTCTAGAATACACCATCTACAACGACAGCATGGCTGCACACGGACGTCCGGAGATGCACAAATTAATATTTTTTGTCATTATTATGAATTTTTACAACAAACAAGTATATGTTTTAATACATTCATAAGCGCGTTTGTGTTTTACCGTCATGCTTTTAAAAAAAACGGTAATCTCTAATAATAACTCCTGTATAGTAGTCCCACAACATTTTGTCACTCGATGACACTCGAATACCCTGTCAGAAAAGTCCAGTGGCTGGGAATGAGCCTTTTACAGTGTCTGGTATAATGTAAAGATTGTTTTTGTGTGTTTACATCAATAAATATGGCCACGGTGTAAATGCACAGTACAGTTACGATCTTATTGCCACATTATAACGTTATGATAACCTGATATATGCCTTTAATGATTTCCTGAAGATAAATACCAAAAAATAACGCAACTGGAATAACTACAGCAGTCGCCATCATTGATCTCATATAAAGTAAGAGATCGCTATGACATATGATGACATGTGCAGGTGTTGTAGTGGTGTCCCATTTCTTGGGGGTAAATTTTAAGCTCTTCCCCTTCACACTCTGTTTCAAGGGCCAAGGGTAAGAGGAAGGGAAAGGGGTAGGGGTACAAAAATAAAATTGGGATTGGGCCTAAATTGTTCTATGTTCAATCAACTTAAAATAGTTTAAACCATTAAGTTAGCTGAATTGATTTGTGTAGTGTGTGTGTGTGTGTGTGTGTGTGTGTTTGTGTGTGTGTGTGTGAGTGTGTGTGTGTGTGTACAGTGTAGTTTGATCGCTCTTTTCTTCAGTAAAAAAAAAAATTAACAGGACACATTAAAAAAACTATTTACTTATTTATTTATTTATTTATTTATTTATTTATTTATTTATTTTCTTTTACAAGAATTAACAACAATGTTTATCTGTCAATCAATTGCCAGTGAAATTTGCATTTATTACCTCTGGCTAATAATAGGTTTTGTGTGTTTTCTTTTAAACCTGGAATGGAGAAACAAAAACATTATTAGATTGTTAATATTACTTTAAAAGAACATATGAGTAACCTTCTATCTGATATATTACTGTGCATGTGTATAATTTGTTGTACATGCAACTGAAGGGAGGTACTATCACCATTAACCAGCAGATGGGGTCAGTGACTTCTTCAAGATTTCCCTTCCTAGTTCATCTACCCTTTCTTATTTGAATCAATTCAGAGGATTTAAAAATCATTCAATAAAAGTTCCATCATCCACCTCTTTGAAGACGATCCAAATACGTAGTTTATCTGAATCAAAAGTTTATGAATGACACACTTGAGCATCGTTTTGCATTTCTCTCGTGGTCTAGTTTCACTGAGGAATGATTGATGTGTAGCAAGTATTCAGTGCGAAAGGCCATCTGTCTTCTCTGTAATGCTGTCAACATGCTTACAAAGTGACCCTCCCTTTAATACAAGTCAGAAAAACACTATTACAAACCCATAAATACAATTAGAGACAGAGGTTTATTGGTTTTGTGTCACAGCAGAGGACGAAAGAGCTTAGATCAAATGAAATGAGTTTAAGTGGAGAAACTATATGGACACAATTACGCATTAAATCTGTTTCTACTCTCCTTTGCAAACATAATAAATTGTGCACACACAGCTGCTAACATGAATTATATTCACTTCCAATGCTTGCGATTATGAATAATTTATCTTCAGCGGTATGGGTGAGAAGATACATTTTATGCTTTGTCACATATGATTAATTCCCTTGCAAATTAGACAGAGCTCGTGCCAGTGAAACCACAAGTCTGTATATACAGTTGAAGACAGAATTATTAGCCCTCCTGAATTATTAACCCCCTGTATATTTTTTTATTTCAACACATTTCTAAACAGTTCTAAACATGATAGTTTTAATAACTCATTTCTAATAACTGATTCCTTTTGTCTTTGTCATAATGACAGTAAATAATATTTTACTACATATTTTCAAGATACTAGTATTCAGCTTAAAGTGACGTTTATATACTTAACTAGGTTAATTAGGCAATTTAGGGTAATTAGGCAAATCATTATAACGATGGTCTGTTCTTATACAATCAAAAAATATTGCTTAAGGGGGCTAATAATATTGATCTTAAAATGATTTTAAAAAAAATTAAAAACTGCTTTTATTCTAGCCGAAATAAAACAAATAAGACTTTCTCCAGAAGAAAAAATATTATAGGAGATACTGTGAAAAATGCATTGCTCCATTAAACATCATTTGGGAAATATTTGAAAATGAAAAAAAGTAGGGCGAATAATTTTGACTTTAACTGTATATAATGATCTGCAAGCACCTAAATGTTGCAGTCATGATGATGAATACTCTTGTGAAAAAGAAGTGTGCTTAACAGGTTTTAAATGTGCACTTACTTAATTTTTAAAGGTATATTACTACTTATCTAACACTCTTTTATGAGTTTACCCTACTGAAAAAACTCTATATGTCGGTATGGTATGTTTTGATTTTGGTATGCTGGTTTCAATGCTGGTCTAGTAAGACTAGCATTAAAATCAGCAAAACAGCATTGAAATCAGCAAGACCAGCATTGAAACCAACATCAAAACATACCTTAGCATATGCTGTTTTTTTCCAGCAGGGTATTTAAGTGCAGTTTTAAAAAGTGCACTTTGAAATAATATCAAGTTAAAAGTACGTTTGTCATGTTTTAAAACAGTACATTTTTGACTAACAAAAGCACATAGAAACTGTTCCCTATGTGCCAATTGAAATTACATTTAAAGTTTGAAATAAAAAGTTTGATTGAAATAAAAAGACAAAGAACAAAGCATCACTGACTGAATTGACTCTGAAATGTTTTGCTTTTTCCCCCCACAAAGGATTAATTAATACGCAACAGACTCAGTGTGCAAGTTTGTGTATGTAACAAATCTTTCGGATATAAATATGAAACAAAAAACGCACACAACAATTTCAGACTTCAATGTGCAAAGACCTATACAATTTGTAATAGAATCTAAATTAAAATTGTGAAAGAAAGAAAATCAAGACTTTGGTGTTGGCTTGAGAAAGCTGAACGCTAAAGTATCAAGTAGGCTATTTTTACTAGCTTATATAGTGAAGTTTAAAGTGGTTTTGAAGTTGGATGGTGCCACAATAGCTAAACTTCATAAAAAGATAGATAGATAGATAGATAGATAGATAGATAGATAGACAGACAGACAGACAGACAGATAGATGTTGTTAGCATTTTAGCATATTGATTGGAATAGATATACATTTTACACCCAGCTAGCATGTTTTAGCACATTACGAATACAATTGATTACATTGCTAACATGTTTTAGAGCATTGTATGCTAACAACCCAGTCTAGCACATATCTAGCATGATTCTACACATGGCTAGCTTGTGTTAGAAGATCATTAGCATGTTGTTAGCATGTTTAATCAGGTTGTAGCAATAACATATTATATTGTTGTTAGCACGTTTCAATAGAAATAATGCAACTAAGTTTACCATAAATGCATTTTTTTATACATTTTTTAAAGGATATGATTGCAGTACTACTACTTGAGTATTAATTGTTCAACTGTAGTTAAAAATTCCATTTATTATGTTTAATTTAAAACACATTTTCATTAAAGTTTTATATAATAAGCAGTTAAGTTTATTAAAAACATTCAATTCAATTTACTCCATTATATTGTGGTGAGACAAACACACCGGACACTCATCTGCATTTAAGCTTACTATGAATGAGCTCATCTCCAGTAATCTGTGTGCTTTATCGAGCATACGGGGCTTTTTAAATCACTGATACTAAGGAATTAATTACTATGAATCTCATCTTGGACAAACAATATTTCACAGCTCCTACTTGCCTGAACAAGCAAGTTCGTATTGAATAATGTTGCAGATTTGTGAGCTCCCAGCATGCATTGCGGCATGACTAATTTATGCAGTTGGACTTATAATGCTTATTCTTTGGCTGTTTGCTGCATTTATAGCTATGCAGTTGTTATTGTCAATGTTCTTTATGTGCTGTGTGATGTTATACACTCCTTTTTTGCCTGTTGATTGAGGTTTATGTATTAAGTGTTGATTTTGTGTAAAGCTACTGTATGTGGTGTTGTTTTTAAGATTCTCTTCTTTTAAGTAAGTGTTTGGACTTTTGAATTCAGCAAATTTGGCTAATCAAAATAGTGTTACTGAGAATATAGTAAATCGAGATCATTAGATTTATGATTACTATACTATTAGCTAAAAAGACATGTAGATTTGTTTTGTTTAACATGATTAAAATATTAAACTAGATTATGAAAACCACACACACACACACACACACACACACACACACACACACACACACACACACACACACACAAAACCTCCATAAACTAATTAAAAACATAACATTATAAAAATTTCAGTAGCAAATAATAATAAAAGCTTCTCAATTATGCTAAAGCAACACTGTAGTAGTAAACAAGCCCAGACAAGGCCGCATTCTGACTCAAGTCCAAGTCCGTATTTTCTAGCTGAATCCAGGTCAGTCGAGTCAGAGTCTAAAGCATGGCTTTATCTGTTTCATAGTAGTTAAGAAATCACCAGTGTGCTACATAATTCTCTGGAAGCGGTCTTGCCTAAATACAAAAGCATCCATGCAATCATTTGAATTCATTTCATCATTCAGTAAAGAACACTAATGTTACAGCTGAGATGAGAGTTTGTGCCACCAGACGGCAATCCTGCATGGCCTTCTGAAGCAGTGCCGCTGGATCAATACTGGCTACAGACTACATATTATAGCCGAAGCCATAACTGCTGCTATTGATTGAGGCAGGCAGGCTGCTGTGGAATGAATACTGAGCTCTGGAGTCATTTATTGTACTCTTGTTCTTATGCGTTTTGCAAATATTTTGGTTGTGTCTGCACTGCGGGTTGAATTATGCATTAAAATACCTTTGTAAACAAGAGCTGTGCATTAAATTTATTGAATGTGCACGTGAAGTGTACTTAAAAAGTGCACTTGCAGTTAATTTAATGTTGATGAAATAAAAGGGCACTTAAGGGCGCTTAAAGAAAGTATGTTTTATGGCACACATAGTAGACTTTTATATAGTGCACTTATGTAACTATTTCTCTTGATTATTGCAAAGCATGTTTTAAATCATTATGCTTTACAGTTTTTTTTCCTGATGGCTTAAGCACAAGTTTTGGCTATTTTTGCAAAACTCTACACACCAATAAGAAAACCCTTCACCAAATCTGCAAAACATTTTAGTTCTCTTGCAAAAGCTAATAAACCTTGCTTAACTCTTCAAACCTTCGTAAAAATTACGAAGTATTTTTGTATCAAACATTTAACACAAGCCATCACATTAATAAGCACACAATGCGCCAACTACACACTGATGGAATGAATAAAATCACATCTGGCTTTTGCCTTCTTTGAGCACAAGCTAGGCTATGTCAGTTCGAGGTCATACATTTCTCATAGTTCTGTAAACATACAGGGATCCAAACTTCAAGTACTGGTGTTTTACACACATCCAAACAAACACAAGTGCTTTTCCAAGTCAAAACACAAAATAGTAATTTCAGTGAGAAAAAAAAAAATCAGACTACATTGGGTTGTCTCTCTGGGTCTGGCCGCAAAATTTCATCTACATCACATGCAATGTCCTCTAGTCCAAGGCACCGGGGAAAATATCTTCTGGAATGCCGTATCCAGGCCTGACATGATGCCTGGTCAATATCCCCACATGCCTCCTCCATTGCCTGTAAAAGGGCTATGAATGGAGAGAATGGAGAATGGAGTATGGGGGGAGGTTGAGTACAGTGAAGAGTGAGTGATCTGTAAACCAGTTATAGACCAAAGCAGCTCTATGGAAACTAACATTGTCCCATATAATGACATCTCTGGTCTGCTCTGGTCTCTGAACATCAGTGAGCATGTTATATAAGGTGTCCAGGAATTCAATAACGTGTGCAGTGTTATAAGGGCCTAGGGTTGCATGATGGTGAACAACACCATTTTGACTTATAGCTGCACACATAGTTATGTTACCACCACGTTGTCCTGGGACATTGATTATGGCATGGTGTTCAATAATGTTCCTGCCACGTCTCCTTGTTTTAGGAGAGGTTAAAACCTGCCTCATCCACAAAAGGCTGCTCATGACCCATGGCATCTGCCTCCAGCTCCATCACTCTCTGGATAAAACGAATGCAGCACAGCAGGCCCATGCACAGCCCTACAGTATGCACCTCCAGATTACAGTAAGTACCAATGATACTATAGCTACCTGCACATAGTCATATCGCAGTTGTTTTATACGTTCACTGTTTCTTTCAAAATGGACTCTAGATTTGTTTCATTCGGATTCTGTGGCAGGAAAGTACACGAGATAATACAGAAATGCTCACATTGTGTATGTCTTGGAAGGTGGTGTCATCCTTAGTTATGCACTGCTGAATTTCTCGTAGCCTTATGGAATTATTTGCAATCACCATATTGACTATATGCGTCTCTTGTTCTGCAGTGAACATTCTCCCTCTGCCCCCAGCATATGGACAATATCTAGCAATTCTGTAAAGTAAACAATTTAAGTGTTTTTACATGTATTGTATTGTTCTGTTTCTCATTAAAGTATGGCAGTGCTACAAAACTTACTGCAATGCGACTGTACTTACCGAATCTCATTTCGAAATGTCCTTATGATGCTTACTACAGTGTAGCATCTGAAGTTAAGCTGAACCCGTTGGCCAGCTTCCCTCAGGGTCATTCCATGGTTGATTACATGGTCCACTATTGTAGCTCTGATGTCATCAGTAATTTTATTTCTCATTCTTCTTACCCTTCCTCTTACCTCTCCTCGTCCTCCTCTTGCACCTCCGTCGTCCTCTCCCTCTCACTTCTTCACCTCTACGTCCTCTTCCTCTGCCTCCTCTAATTCTCACTCTTCAATGTCTTCCTGCTCCCTCCATTGTACTTCACACGGACAGCTTACAGGTGGCTTATTTATAGTGCTTGGGCTGATTGTAAAGTGAACTAATAATTTTAAACAGTTTTCACATGTGACAGTGTGCCAGACAGTTGGCAAAATAGTGTAAATAATAGCTATAGATGGTTATAGTTTTGCTAGGAGTGTGTTGATCATTTGGAAATTCAGTGTAAAGCAGTTGTAAAGCAGTGTAAAGAGTTGTGTTTACAGTTCTGCAGAAAGAGTGCTGTGCAGTGGATTGTACCTACAATTTTGCAAAGTGTATGTTACAAAATTGCAAACTGAGTGCAAAGCAGTGTTTGTGCTTTTAATTTTGCAAACTCAGTGAGTGGTTTTGCTATAAGAATTAATTGTTTTATCTCGGTTAGGGTTTAAGCATTCAGAAAAAAAACATAATTGTCTTTTTGAAACTTTTAAGAAGTAGGCACTTTTTCTACTTATTATATACTGATGTTATTATTAACATACAAAATCTCATGTAGAGTATATGATCATAATTTTAGCCATGCTGTATTAAATTCAATTCAATTAAAGTTGACTTGTATAGCATTTTTTACAATAATTATAGAGTTGTGTATAGGGTACTATATAAACATCGTTAACTTGCTGTTATACAGTATGGCCTTCCAAAAGAAATAATATTTACATGTAATAATAATAATACATGTTCAATTAAGTGTATTTAGGTATTAAGTGTTTGTTGTCTTCGACATTCTCAGATGGTTGGCATCATGTCTTCAAGTCCTCGTAGGGTTGGCATCATCTCTTCACAGGTCTTGGATCTGATCAAGTGGCAATTCACAATCTAGAGGCCTCGGGCATGGGATGGGCATTCCAGCGTGGAAATAGTGAGCAAAGAAAAGAGTTAGTGTAGCTGCTGTTCATAATTTATTTGCAAAAAATATATGAATATAATGTGAAAGAATGCATTTGAAGAGTTGAATTTAACTGTATCTTACAGATATTTGATGCATTTTCTTTTGACTGTTTCAGAATTTAGGGGCCAGATATAAAAATGCTCAACCTCGCTTTGGACTTTGTTATTCTGGGTACTACCAGAAGCCCTGAGTTTTGAGATCTTAAAGAGCGGGTTGAATTGTAGCAAGACACAAGGTTGGTTAGATAAACAGGAGCTAGACTATTTAGAGTCTTACAAGTAAGAAGCAATATTTTATAATCAATACGGAACTTAACAGGCAGCCAGTGTAAGGAAGATAAAATTGGAGTGATATGATCATATTTACTTGACTTGGTAAGAACTCTGGCAGCTGCATTTTGCACTAATTGAAGTTTATTAAAAGTGGATGCATTACAACCAGCGAACAGAGCATTACAGTAATCCAGTCTAGAGGTCATAAAAGCATGAACCAGCTTTTCTGCATCTGAGTAGATAACATGTTTCTTTCTGAGATGAAAGAAGGCTGTTTTTGTGACATGGGAGATAAGTTAAGTTGCTGTCTAATATAACACACAGATCTTTGACAGTGGAACTAATACTAACATTGTATTCCTCTAATTGAAGGTCGTGTTGTGAGATCTGCTGTGTACAGGATTTTGGCACAATAAATAGTATTTCTGTTTTGTCTGAATTTAATAAAATTGTAATCATTTCTAAATTTGTCATAGTGTGAATAACATTTTAATAATATACATTTTCTTTTCTTTTACTTAGTCCCTTTATTAATCTGGGGTTAATGACACAGCGGAATGAACCGCCAACTTATCCAGCATGTTTTACGCAGCGGATGCCCTTCCAGCTGCAACCCATCACTGGGAAGCATCCATACACTCTCATTCACACACATACACTATGGACAATTTAGCTTGCCCAATTCACCTATAGCGCATGTCTTTGAAATTGTGGAAGAAACCGGAGCATCCGGAGAACATGCAAACTCCACACAGAAATGCCAACTGACCCAGCCGAGGCTCGAACCAGCGACCTTCTTGCTGTGAGGCGATTGTGCTACCCACTGCCAATCAATCATTGGGAAACATCCATACACTCTCATTCACACACACACACTAGGGACAATTTAGTTTACCCAATTCACCTATAGTGCATGTCTTTGGACTTGTGGGGGAAACCGGAGCACCCGGAGGAAACCCACACCAACACGGGGAGAGCATGCAAACTCCACACAGAAATGCCAACTGACCCAGCTGAGGCTCGAACTAGCGACCTTCTTGCTGTGAGGCGACTGTGCTACCCACTGCGCGACCGTGATGCCCCATTTTAATAATATAAAGAACCATTTTAAATGAAAAGGTTTCCGTGGATGTTAAATATTCTTCATGGAACCATTAATGCCAATGCTGAAACCTATGTCACTCAATGGACTCAAACTGTCCATTTTTGCTACTTTTGACATTCATAACCCTACTTGTTTTTACATAAACAAACAGCTGTTTTTCAAAGAGGGTTGTGTTTAATTTTCTTTTAAATATTTTTCCTTTTAAGTACACTTTTCTCGTGTGTGTCTTCTCACTGCTCAGACACTCACGGATCATTTTCATCCATGATTATTTTGTCTGAATTGTTGGTTTTGTCTGTATTTGCCTATTATGTATGTTCCCTGAAGCTTGCGGAAGTCATTTCAGTGTTCAAACAAATTGCGATCTGATTTTGTGGCGGCATGATTGACGCCAGCCGTTATGAATGAGTGGCCTACAAAAGCAAATGTGGTAAAATCTCACGTTGTGGAGAACTCAGCTAGATGCAGAAAACTAATTTAAGCAGAAAATAAAAAGCCTGAAACAGCTTCATTTGATAAAAAAAGAGGGTGAATGTGTTTCTATGCATGAGCGTTTTGAAAGGCTGGTTCAAAGTTTACACCGAGCTCTCTTGTGGCTTGTTATGTATGAAGTGTCAAAATATCAGCAGAGAGATTCCGAGTGCACTGCATAGGCTGAGTTTGAAGGGATCTTTGAGATATTTATGAATAAAAAAGCGCATTTCCTTGACGGAACTGTAGTATTCTTCTCCCTGTTGGATTCATGCCATTTCGTCTAGAGACAGAAAAAGAATGAAATGCCTTCCTGCTTTGTGTTTTCACTGTCTGGTTGCTTTTTTCCCATGGAGTGAACAGGGATTGAAGCTTTTAAACTATGCAAACAAAATTGCCAAAGCATCTGATCTGTCATTTTGAAAAAGAAGCACACTTTTTTTTTTATAAAATAATTTACATTCATTCATTGTACTGTATAAACATTTTGCTTGTAAAAAAAAAAGTGTAAAATGAGTGCAATGTTTTTGGATAATTGTGTACATTTAAATGAAAATGTATTATATTTTACACGTATATGTATTGTTGAACTAAAGAGCAGCCTAGTTAAAGGGAGAGTTCACTCAAAAAAAAAAAAATCCTGTTAATTTACTCACCCAGAGGTACCTTTTTTTTCTTCAGTAGAACATTAAAGAAGATTTTTAGCCGAATCCGTGGTTCTTGGCAATTCATATAATGGCAGTAAATTGACCCTTCGCTAAGCCACACCTAAACAACCGCCACACACATAGTAACCGTATCTACGCATCTGTCAAGCTTTCGAGAGAAGGAAACAAGCCAAAGAGTTGTGCATATGGATTGTGCAAATCTGATACCCGGTAACCTAAAAGTTTGGACGGGCTGGTGGATTTTTTTTTCCCTTTCCAAAGCCTAAAACCCGAAGTGAGAAATGCCAGCGTGGATCAAGCTGTGTGAGGGGGCGTAAAAGCAGCACAATTCAGTCACTTTCCATCAGTTTCAATCTATGAATATTAAGATTACGTATCAACAGAACAAAACAGAGATATGATCACAAACTGAGCACTTGTGATCAATATACTTCTCCTGCAGCTGTTTTTCAGTAATTTATATCCCTCATGTCCATGTCAGCGCTACAATTCACCAATGTTTTCGTCTGTCTTTTGGAGATTTAGTCATTGGTGACGACGTTATAGCAGGTTAGTGTGGTGTCGGATTATTATTTGCTGGTAGGGAAAATCTATTTGTTCACTTCTGCTATTTATACTTTGATTTGCATTTCAATTTATTTATTTTTTCCACTTAACTGCAAATTAGAATAGAAACTGTATAAAAAGCACACACACATACTGAGTTATAGGTAAGCTACTGTACATTGTTATGGGTCAATGATGCTAATATTTGGCTCAAATCCATCATTTTTCCCTTTCTGGCTATTCTTTCTATGAATTAATGATGTAGAAGCACTGTCCATGCATGTTTCCTTGTCGGTTAGTAACGCTATATTTTATTGCACAACAATACGTCTATCAGGCTTTTTGGCTAAAAAAGAGAAATCACGGTTTAATTTGTTGGTATTAGATTATTTTTAAATTTCACCTATCCTGCTGTGCATGAACTAAGCTGTTGAATGGTCAGCGTATGAGGTGGCTAGGCTTTAGCTTCAGTTTTGATCAAATTTTTTTCGAATCAGTTGCGTATTATGTCGTGAATATACCCCCGCAATGCATACTGCAGTCCTTTTTTGTCTGGCTTTCTCAGATATCTCACCTGTTCGCCAAAATGACTAATTATATCCCTGGCAATGTCTGACACCGGCGCATACAAATTGTAATAGACGTGCGAGGCACGAAAGCTTGACAGGCGTAACAGTAACTAAGGAGTGCGGGGCTTAGTGAAAGGTTAATTGGGTGATAGGTTTTTACATTACAAACAAACACATACAAATGAGTCAATAGCTGTGGCTCCTGATGAAACACTCAGGGCTTGTGACGTGAAACGATTGGTCCATCTTGCTTTCGTCATCAAAAGTGACTGAACTACAATCTGACTACAGTTGCACATGCACCGATATCTGTATGACCAGGATGTGAAGTAAAGCTAATAATAATTGTTAATAATGTTCAACTTCTTACACGGACCAATCGTTTCGCTTCACAAGACCTCAGTGTGTCATCAAGAGCATTGGCTATTGATTTGGACTCATTTGTATGTGATTATTTGTATTTATTTTATTGTATTTTATTTATTTTATCACCATTCACTGCCATTGTATGAATCACCAAGGACCACATCTTGGATGACTTGTCTGTGAGTAAATTAACAGAAATTATCATTTTTGGGTGAACTATCCCTTTAATTCATTCATTCATTTTAATTTCGGCTTAGTCCCTTTATTAATCTGGGGACGCCACAGCGGAATGAACCGCCAACTTATCGAGCATATGTATTACGCAGCGGATGCCCTTCCAGCCGCAACCCATCTCTGGGAAACATCCATACACACTCACTCATTCACACACACACACACACACACACACACACACACTCATACACTACGGACAATTTAGCTTACCCAATTCATCTGTACCGCATGTCTTTGGAATTGTGGGGGAAACCGGAGCACCCGGAGGAAACCCACGCAAACACGGGGAGAACATGCAAACTCCACACAAAAATGCCAACTGACCCAGCCGGGGCTCCAACCAGCGACCTTCTTGCTGTGAGGCGAATGTGCTATCCACTCCGCTACCGTGCTGCCCCTATCCCTTTAAGTAAAACTTAAAATATTTGATTTCTTCATTATTTATAGAAATGCCTTAGAAATATGTTTACAATTTTGTGCCAAATGTACTGATAATCATTTTATTTTACCTCTTTAAAGCACAACAAAAGATAATACACATTTTAATAATATATGTTAAAAATTACTCTTTTGCAATCCTTTTATATATTTTCAGAAATCTCAGGGTAAATAAATTTTTTTTGCATTGTTTTGAGAGTATTTAACAGTATTTAAAAGTACTTTATTGGATGAATAAAATCTTTCACAATATTTAAAGCTGCAGTTATTAGCTTTTTTAAAATTAATACATAATAAAAGTCCTACATAATCACCTTACCTTAGCTATGTTCACAGTGGTAAGCTTGTTTACAACATAATTAGATTTTATTACCATTCGTCACAAAACATATTGTGATTTATTTCCAGAAAGGGCGGACTTGCTATTTGTCCAGGTCACATTTTCTGGTGAAAATTCGTATTTGGTCAAACTTGAATCTGTCCACATTTAACTGCAATTGCAGGATTCAAACAGAGAGTGAGACAAAGAGGGAACAATGGACTGCAGGTTTTGTTTTGTTCCAGCAAAATGCAAATGACCAAACACTTATAAAAACAATGTGCTAATTCATTCACACAGATCTGTGAAAATAAATAAAAATACTACACTTCGCATGCCATGTGACGATGTGATATTGTAAAGAAACACAACAAGCCTGCACACATACCATCCTGTCTTCCATCATTGATGTTTTGGTTGTCAAGTAATTGCGCATGTCTGTAGGCTGAATGTGTAATGCACACATTGTCACCATTTTTACCAAAATCACAATTTGGTAGGCGCTAATGATATCTTTTCTAAAAGCTGCACTTTGAAACAATGGTCTTTTTTTGTCTTAAAAACAACTTTCGGTACACATGTAAACTATTAAAACAATCTTCAATACTCCTCCATAACAATATGCCATGGTCAGAGTCAGAAAATAAGACAGATCTGGCTTTGTGCGGCATGAGCTTCAGATTTGTGAATGTGGGTCCAGACCTCACAGCTGTCAAGATCACACATCATTGGCTTCTCACTGAGCAGCTGACAGCCATTCAGGTGACTGGATATATTGCTACGCTCTTTTTTTTTGGATGCAGGAAACACAATGTGGAACTAAAGGATCCACAACAAAGATTTAATACGCAGATGCATTAGCAGTGGTTTGTCATTACCGTGACGTACAGTTGATTGAATTGATACAGCAGTTTGTAGCAGGAAATAAAATTCTGTTCCTGGTGACTTTTACAATACCTGATCAATCATAAACTTTTTTTTGTGTTGTAGATGAAATAAAAGCCAAATTGGTAAAACTATTGGCAAAACTTACTAAGTGTATCAAATGAATATAAAGTTGTTTTGTAAAGCAGCAATGGGAAAAATAAGGCATTTTAATAAAGCATCAGGGCCTCACAGCAAGAAGGTTGCTGGTTTGAGCCTTGGCTGGGTCAGTTGACGTTTCTGTGTGGAGTTTGCATGTTCTCCCTGTGTTGGCGTGGGTTTCTTCCGGGTGCTCCGGTTTCCCCAACAAGTCTAAAGACATGCGGTATAGGTGAATTGGGTAAGCTAAATTGTCCGTAGTGTATGAGTGTGAATGGGTGTGTATGGATGTTTCCCAGAGATGGGTTGCAGCTGGAAGGGCATCCGCTGCGTAAAACATATGCTGGATAAGTTGGCGGTTCATTCCGCTGTGGCGACCCCAGATTAATAAAGGGACTATGCCGAAATGAAAATGAATGAATGAATAAAGCATCAGCAGATGGGGCGACACGGTGGCTCAGTGTTTAGCACTGTCACCTCACAGCAAGAAGGTTGCCACTTGGCATTTCTGTGTGGAGTTTGCATGTTCTCCCCGTGTTTGCGTGGGTTTCCTCCGGGTGCTCCGGTTTCCCCCACACTCCAAAGACATGCGGTATAGGTGAATTGAATAAACTATATTGGCCATAGTGTGTTTGTGGGAATGAGTGTGTATGGGTGTTTCCCAATACTCGGTTGCGGCTGGAAGGGCATCCGCTGTGTAAAACATATGCTGGATAATTGGCGGTTCATTCTGCTGTGGTGAGCACTGATAAATAAGGGACTAAGCTGAAGGAAAATGAATGAATGAATGAAATTGCAGCAGATTCCATAATGATCAACATTATTTACCAGGGGCAGTGGAAATTAAAAACAATGTGGCTTGACAATTGGTATGTTCTGAGGGTCTGTACAAATAAATTAACATAAGTGGACATTTTTTTCTCTCTTCTGCCTCAAGCTTTTTTATTCTTTTTTCTTCACCATTACCAACAACTATCACAACATGTGAAGTGCAAAATATGCAAAGACCAGCTTTTTATGATTTGCTGTGTTAAATAATAGTCCAAATACAAGTATATCACTACCGCAAATCTTAATAAGTAATGCAATTTTACGTCCTGCCATAAATTTTCCATCTAAAAGGAAAACCTCCACAAGAACATACAGTTTGCAAGGTCAGCTGCACAAATACAATCTGTCTTTGAAATTCCCTGTGTCCTTAGGTAAACACACACACACGCACGCACGCACACACACAAAAGAGGTTCTGCATTTTTTTTTAAATAATACAAATAATAATGATTAAAAACACTCTATAAATGAATATATCATGCAAATATGACATTAATTTATTCAGCTAGCAACTCATTTAGCTTCTGCACCAACTCCATTGTTTCAATTCATTTGCATTCAGTCAGCTCTCATTAATGGTTGCATGCAGAATGTATTGATATCTGAATGCAGCATGTATTGATATCTGTAGATCCACAGATCACAAACCAAATCATTTAGGATGTGAATGTGCACATATGGACAATTGAAAGGCATCGCTGATTAGTTGCAACATTCTCAGTGAATGTAGGATAATGGGCTGCATATGACTGAGAGATAAATACTAAATGGTTTCAGTTATGTGAAGCCATTTACAATTATATTTCCATTGTATTAATTTTTCCAGTTCATTCCTGTGGGATGTGTGTGCATATTCTATCTCCATGTTACAGAGTGAAATTTTCATGAAGATGTTGTTACTTGAAAATTATGACCTTGAAGAGGATGGTGTGTGTGTGTGTGTGTGTGTGTGTGTGTGTGTGTGTGTGTGTGTGTGTGTGTGTGTGTGTGTGTGTGTTCCTTGTTTTTCTGACATTGTGTGGACCAAATGTCTCCACAAGTACACTGTAAAAAATATTGGGTTCCACACAATCGATTTGTGGGTGGCACGGTGACTCAGTGGTTAGCACTCTCGCCTCATAGCAAGAAGGTCGCTGGTTGGAGTCCCGGGTGGGCCAGTTGGCTTTTCTGTGTGGAGTTTGCATGTTCTCCCCGTGTTGGCATGGGTTTTCCCCACAGTCCAAAGACATGCGTTATAAGTGAATTGGATTAAGTAAATTGGCTATAGTGTGAGTGTGTGTGTAAATGTGAGAGTGTGTTTCCCAGTTCTGGGTTGCGGCTGGAAGGGCTTCCACTGTGTAAAACATATGCCGGAATAGACAGCGGTTCATTCCGCTGTGGCGACCCCTGATAAATAAGGGACTAAGCCGAAGGAAAATGAATGAATGAATGTTGACCAGACCTAATGCCAACTGGTCAAATGTTTCATATGGATAAAAACCTGTGTTGATGCTCTGAGTCCACCACATCTATATATAAATGAGGACTGTGTGGCTCATAGAGCACCTCCACCAACACTACAGCGCAGTAAATGCTGGGCTACTAGAGCCATTAATGGGTGCTTGTCTCCAAACTGGCTCTTCAGGAGACATAACAACAGATTTCACCTAAGCTGTTGTTTTCTATTTCAAGGACCTGGGTTTCATTACCTGTCTCTCACACAGGTTCAGGTATGCGCTCTGTGTTCACTCAAACACTTGAGGTGGTTAGCTCTGTGAATTGTTCACCAGTGTTGGCAGTTGCCATACTTTCACTGTCAAGAGCACTTTATAAATACTAACCGTTAGAAAGCTTAAATTACAGAGTCGTGCTCTCAGTTAAAAGACAAGAGTGTTTCAGAGGATGTTTTGTTAAGAAGATATTAAAGGTCCCTTGTAATCAAAATTAAAGTTTGTATGGGTGTAAGCATCAATGTTGTAGTCTAAATGATATCTACAGTATAAGCCAGTGTGCTTACTGTAATGAATTGCTGTAAAAATTACAGCATTTTTTTTTACAGCAGCTGATTGTTTTTCTGAAAAAAAAACTTTTAGATTTCAATGTTAAACAAATGGGCCTCACGGTGGCGCAGTGGATAGCACGTTCGCCTCACAGCAAGAAGGTCGCTGGTTCGAGCCTCGGCTGGGTCAGTTGGCGTTTCTGTGTGGAGTTTGCATGTTCTCCCCGTGTTGGCGTGGGTTTCCTCCGGGTGCTCCGGTTTCCCCCCACAAGTCCAAAGACATGCAGTATAGGTGAATTGGGTAAGCTAAATTGTCCGTAGTGTATGTGTGTGAATGGGTGTGTATGGATGTTTCCCAGTGATGGGTTGCAGCTGGAAGGGCATCCACTGCATAAAACATATGCTGGATAAGTTGGCGGTTCATTCCGCTGTGGCGACCCCAGATTAATAAAGGGACTAAGCCGAAATGAAAATGAATGAATGAATGTTAAACAAATGATGACCCTTCATTTAAGCTTAAGTGTGAAATTATTATTATACATTTTTGGTTTCGTGACATAATAGGTGAACTACATGCATATACACACACATTCAGGTAATTTACTGTAAAAACATTTTTAAATACATATTTTTACTGTAATCTGAGAGTACAGCTAAAATCTGTCAATATAATTGGTAACACTTTGCAATAAGGTTGTATTAGTTAATGTAAGTTAAAGCGTTTATTAACATGAACATACAATGAACAATACATTTATTATACAGTACTTTACAGTATTTGATCATGTTAGTTAATACAAATACAGTATTACATTGTTAGTTCACGTTATCTCATGGTGCATTAACTAATGTTAACAAGGATAAATTATGATTTTAATAAGGCATTATTAAAATGCTTAAACTACAGCACAATTGTATTTGTAATTTACAGTGCACCCTGTACATTTTACAGTATTACTGGCAACCAAAAATACCAGTAATGTAAATTTTACAGCATTAAATTGTATTGTAAAGTGTGACCATTTCATTACAGCTATTTTACTGTAATAATTACAGCAACTGACTGTCAACCCTGATGCCAGCCTTTTACAGCCTTTTTTTACATGTCATTTTTTTTCAGTCAGTGAAAGGAGTCACATTTGCAATATATAAGCATTCAATAAGCATTCATACTTCAGTCTCATCAAATCTTCTGATCAATCAAACACTTTTTAGTATCTAAAATATCCTGTCTTCTTCAAGACATTAAAGCTGCAGCCATGGGTTGCCAAGTCTGTAGTTTTCCTGTGCAATTGGGCTACTTTTGACAACTTGCTGAAGGATGTTTTTTTTTTTATTTGTAGGTTATAGGTTGACAAATTGCATCAATTATATTCATATTGATGCATTGAAATATTTTACTGTACCAAATGTATATTCTACCATTGATAAAACTGTGCTAGGATGATGAATCAGAGTAAGTATACTTTAGTGAAGTACAGGAGATACTGTTGTATCTGTAGCTGTTTCCATTTCCATGGCAATAGATTGGCAGGACACCCCAGAATTGTAGCTAAATAATAATAAAAAGTACATGTAATCTATAGAAGAAAGCCAGGCTTTAATTTAAATTTAATTTCACAAGTTTGGTAATTCCTTCGTAGGGTGGCAGGGCGCACCCTTATAGATAGGGTGAGGAGCTCAACGTAGAGCCGCTGCTCCTCCACATCGAGAGAAGTCAGTTGCGGTGGCTCGGGCATCTGTTTCGGATGCCTCCTGGGCGCCTACCTAGGGAGGTGTTCCAGGCATGTCCCACCAGAAAGAGGCCTCGGGGAAGACCCAGGACACGCTGGAGGGACTATGTCTCTCAGCTGGCCTGGGAATGCCTCGGGATCCCCCTGGAGGAGCTGGAGGAAGTGTCTGGGGAGAGGGAAGTCTAGGGTTCTCTCCTAAGACTGCTGCCCCCGCGACCCGGCCCCGGAAAAGCGGTTGAAAATGAATGAATGAATAAGGTTTGGTAATTACTTTAGAGTTGTTCAACAGTTGTCTACTCACATACATTATGTTTTTTTTAACTGGATGGCTCACTGCAGGGGTCACGTTTGACATGTAGTGCAAGGAATGAAACAAATGTGAGGATCCAAATGCAGTTTTTCTGGTTTTTTGAACTCAAGTTAAAACGTAAACAAGACCAGCACATGGGAGAACAGAACACTCAGACATCCTGGAAGTAATGTAAATGACCGACAACAAATGGCTTAACAGAGGGATATATATATAACAATTAGGTTAAACAATATGCTGAGGGGGTGGAGACAAAATAACTACGGTAATTAACAGGAGGCAACTCGGTAATACTTTATTTTGATGGTCCATTTGAGTATTAGTAGACTGTCTGCTTAATATCTGTTGATACTGCTCCTTCAACAGACATTTAACTGACTATAAGAAACTTTGCAAGTACATGTCAGCTTACACTAACCCTAACCCCAACCCTAACCCCAACCTAAAAGTCTACTTATAATCTAATGAGAATTAGTTGGCATGTAGATGCAATGTAACTTAAATTCAACAAACGGACACTAAAGTGTGACCGACAACTCAAATGACAAAACAAACAAAACGGGGACCGTTACAGCAGGCACATTAGAGACACCATGCCTGCTGTGCAGTCAATCTTAAAGGGATAGTTCATGTTTACAAAATTACCTCATCATTTACTCTCCCTCATGTGGTATTAAACCTTCATCTGTTTCTTTCTTCTGTTGAACACAGAAGACATTGTGAAAAATGCTGGTTGCTGGCACCCATTGACTTTAATTTAATTTATTTAATTTTAAAAACATCAGTAGTATTTTTTCCTGCCGAAATCAATGGCTACCTGTTTCCAACATTCTTCAAAATATCTTCTTTTGTGCTCAACAGAGAAAAATAAACTTAATTCTTTTGATAAACTATCCCTATCCCCTAAAAATATTTTTTCCAGAGCTAAATATTTTTTGCACCTTTATATCATTCTATGTATATTTTTTTCCTAGTAGAAACAATAATATGCAGTTTAATATATTTTACATTTAATATTAATGAAACCTTTTAATTGCACAAAAGAATTTAGGTAATTATTGTTGTTTATTTTTATTTTTTTACCTGACCTATTCCTGGTAGAACCCAGTATGGTTATTTTGTTGCGTTGCTTACAGAGACTCCATTGAAGTCATCATTTTATAAATGCAGTGTGTGTATGTGAGTGTATAGATGCACTTTTTGAGTAAGACACAGGCAGTGATCCATTTTATTGAATCTTGTCAGAAAGGTCTCTGCACTATCTATTGATTTTATTTTCAAATAATTTATTGTGGCTGGCCGGCATATAGTGTCCATTTGGCTCCAAATTGGACTCATCAGGTTTCACTGAAAGTAGTGCCAGACTAAATTCAATGTGAAGTGGTGCATTTGCCCACAGAAAGCAATTTACCATCCCTTTGCTTTTTATTATTTTTGCATCGAAACTTTCTGTTTGCCCCCAAACCCATCATAATTATCTCAGCGGTAAGTGGTTCTCAGTATAAAAACCAAACAAATGACCATCATCTGATCCAGATGGGCAAGAGTCCTATTTGACTCTACAGACTTGAATGATAAATGCAGATCTAAGAAGATGTGAATTATATCACATTTTGTTTCTAGGAACAGACTATTTTTACTATTATTTATTTACAATTTCTTTATTTACATATTATAAGTATTTATATATTACAATTACATATTAAATAAGTATTGTGGGATAAAAAACAACATAAATATTATATGTATTTTCTTTATTTACAAGTTTTTGATTAAAAAGTCACAGTTACGAGCAATAAATCTCATACAAATACATACAAATAAAGTTACAACTTAAGTTGAAATTCTCACTGTGAGATATAAAATTGGTTTTATATTTTATAAACTTGATTTTAAAATGATCTTTCCCTTTCTCACTCTAAGGAACGCACCCGAAAGACCGGAAATGCAACAAGTGCGACAAGTTTCACAGTTCGCTGCATTACAAAGTTTAAGCTTGGTGAACTTTGACTTGCGAAATTGCATCACGTGACTGCATGAACCCAATTGAAGACCAAAACATGACCTCTCTGGACCGAAATGTAAAATCACTTGCTTTTTAAATGTCTAATCATCTTGTTTAATCCTTGTTTAATTTAAGTACAGCTCACAGTTTTTGAATTATAACCTCAGTTTTATTGATTATTGGCATTTTTTCATCTCTCAGTACTGACTTTTCTTCCAAAAATAAAATAAAACAAACGAATAAATAAAACTGATAGGAGTCTATAAACTTGCAACAGCAAGAAATAAATTCACAATTTTGATATAGTCAGAACTGCAAGATGTTCATTCATTCATTCATTCATTTTTCTTCAGCTTAGTCCCTTATTTATCAGGGATCGCCACAGCGGAATGAACCGCCAACTGTTCAAGTATATGTTTTACGCAGCGGATGCCCTTCCAGCCTCAACCCAATACTGGGAAACACCCATACACTCTTACATTCACACACACTCATACACTATGGCCAATTTAGTTAATCCAATTCACCTATAGCGCATGTCTTTGGACCAGCCTGATCTCACAAGGAAACGTAACTATTTTACGTTTTGTCAGTTTAGTGGCTAATTCGTACGAACTCGTACAAGTTCGGTCATACAAAAATGTACGATTTTAAAAAGGAGGCGTGGCACCAAACCTGGCCTTTAAACCCAACCACCATTGGGGAATAAGCAAATCGTAAAATGTACAAATGAGATTGTACGAATTCGTACGAATTAGCCACTAAATCAAAAAGTTACAAATTGTTGTGAGATTGTGTTGCTTTGGACTGTGGGGGAAACCGGAGCACCCGAAGAAAACCCACATGAACACAGGGAAAACATGCAAACTCCACACAGAAATGCCAGCCGGGACTCGAACCAGCGTTCGAGTGCTAACCTCTGAGCCAGTGTGCCGCCACATGTATTCATATATAGCTGTAAAATACAAATCATTTTATAGACATGCATGCTTTCAGAAATGTCTTGGAGCACGTAACCCCACAGCTACCCTAAACTTACTCACTTCTGAACAACATAAATAAGAAGCAGGCAATTAAGGCTACGTCTACACTAATCCGGATAAAATTTAAAACATCTAAAAACGCATTTTGTCCACACTATAATTTTAAATTCTTTCCATCATCCACACTAAAACAACTGAAAACGCTTTCATTCAGTACTGCACATGCGCACCGATGTAAAATGCTTTTACCTGCATCATATCCGCCTGCCGTTTATTTACTTTTCATCTCTTTGAAACATTGTGGCAAAATGTTGCAACAGCTCTCAATAAACGTTACGTGTCCTTTAAAAAGAGGCAATATGGAGAATGTACAAACTCACATTAATCTTTAAAAAAAGCTGTCAAAATGGACAGCATTCAAAACATCTGCTTTACAATGTTTTTCCAATTCACCTATAGCGCATGTCTTTGGACTGTGGGGGAAACCGGAGCACCCCGAGGAAAGCCACGCCAACACAGGAAGAACATGCAAACTCCACACAGAAATGCCAACCGACCCAGCCAGGACTCAACCCAGTGACCTTCTTGCTGTGAGGCAACAGTGCTAATCACTGAGCCAACGTTTCACCCTGTTAATTAGCAAATAAATTTTTATTTATTAATTGACAATTTACTACTAATAAAACTAAACTTTACCTTATTCTACCTTTACCTTATTTTCTTAATGTTACCAGATTTTTAGCATTGCCTGCTAAAATTTGGTGGGTGTTATCATTACAAAAATGTACTCCAAGTGCCTTCTTATTCATTTAGCCTGAAAATTATTAAGTTGTTTCTAAAGCAGCACCAAAAGACATATGGAAAAATGTCTTCAGCCTTCCATTATCTGAGTATTAAGTGTGTGATAAAGTTGCCTTGAGATGTAGTTCACAGAAAGAATATTTAATCAAGGATCTCAGTGAATCTGTAACACGAAACAAATAATCCAAGGATATTGTTTGCAAATGGTCGGGTGGTAAACATCAACATTTGTATCGTTTAATGTGAATATGTAGACATCTGGAATCATCGCTTATACCTCTGTAAGATTGAGAACTGAAGTTCAGGCTTTGTTTGCCCTATCATCCATCATCTGAGCATAATGTCAGTGCATTAAAGTTCCACCTTAAATGTGAATCTTACCCTGATAAAAGGTCTGGGCCGTGAAAATGATCCCTGTGATGGATGACATTCCCCGCACACTGCCTGTGAAAGACAGCAGAATGACAAATCCAGGGAGCTTTAATATTGCTCTGGAAGAAAAAGCGCACACCGTCTGCCTCAATAACAATTGGCCCACCTCCATTTTCAGCCATTAATACTTGATGCTTCAATCCAATATTATTATATGCAAAAGAGATTCAGGATCAGTTGACTGAGCTGTTGACTGAGCTGTTATTGTCGGAATCCATTCAGCGCTGTCACAAAGTAAAACATAATTTAGCTGATATGGATCAGGGTTATGCCAGGAGGGCATGTGTGCCATCTAATCAACACGAGCTGCTGTGCGGGCATTGACCATCCTTTTCTCATAGTATAATTAACAAATTTTTCATTTGCTCTGCAATCTGTATTTCTTTTTTTATATTCCAACAAATATATTTTGTAAAAGAATATGCAGTATTTACTATTTTGTTCATTAAAAATGTAACAGTCAATGGCATTTTATCCTCTGGGTTTAATTTATTCTAAAATACATTTACATTACAAAATACATAAATTTACACAGAATGGTGTCATAATCTTGTTCCCTTGGAGTGCGCAATATTTTAAAGGGCACCTATTTTACCCCGTATTCAAGATTTAAGATAAGTATTTTGTGTCTCCAGAATGTGTCTGTAAAGTTTCAGCTCAAAACACCCATCAGATTATTTATTATACCTTTCAAACTATTGGATTTTTCTGCTCTGAACTGAATGTAGCTGTTTTTGTTGTCTGTGCCTTTAATGCTATAGTTCTCCCTGCTCACTGTTCCCATGTGCCTGTCAGAGTGTGCCTGCATCAGATAAACAGCACAGTGACAGACACAAAGTAAGCAGATCTCACATAACGTTTGTGAGAAATACTACAGTAAGAACTATCCCAATGATTATTTGATGTATTTGTTCTGGGGTTAATTCAAGCCTTTCTGCAATGATGAGTCACAACGTTGTCGGTACAAAGTTCACGCACGCACACACACACAGCGGACACACACACACACAGCGCGCGCGTTCAAATTTGCACTGTTTTGCGTCTTCTTTTATAATTGTAATGACGGCGGTTGTGGTGATGAATTACGTAGCGATTTTACCGTTTTTAAACATGCACTGTTTTAAAAACGTGTTAAACTTGTAAAACTCATTCTTGATCACATTTGATGATGGTTAATGATTACAGCGAGCTGAACAAATATTTTAATCCCTTTGCGCATGTCCTGTCTTGTTGATGTGATTATACGTGTTACTATGGAGACATGTTAATATCCGGCTGTCAATCATTTCGAAAAATAATTATGTTTCTTGCTGAGGCAGGAGTGTGTTAAGCCTCGGTCAATCGGCAAATAAAAACCGAGGACAGTTAAAAATGTGTTCATTCGTCCATTCTGTTTGCTCTCTTTTTTTAAAATTGAATTGAAAATGTCTAGCTGTAATGTCAAATGATAGACAAAAAAATTCAAGCAGTTTGCTCATAAAAACCATACTTTTTTAATATAGTGAAATCCAATTGGCAACCCATATTTCCTCTAGTATATATAATTATATTATAATTACAACTAAATCCAATGCAAAATTCATTAGTGAAACATACACACAGAAAATATCCATTGAACAGTTACCTCAGGCCTATTGTTAAATCAATAGTTTAGCTTTTTTTCCCATAAGCAGTTTATTGCAGGAATATTTTATTTAACAAGAACTGGCATTGATCAGCAAAAGGATAAACAGAACATGAAACATCTCAGACAAAAAGGTGTCAAGGTCTTCTCAATGCTTCTGTCTTCCTGTACATCAGTTTCTATTTCGTTTTCATCTCTCAAAACATCTTTGTGCAAGACAGATCACGGCAAACATTGCAAGAGTTTTTGTCTTGTTTCTTAATATCTAAAAAGTATTAAATCAAGAAGCATTTTCTTGACAAGTAAAAAAAATATTGTCCCCTTTTTTAGAAATAACAAGTTAAATAAAATGAGTTTTTCCTTAAGAAAGCTAAATAGTCTACCTGTCACGATCACCAGCGATCTACATGTAGGCCTTACAGATCACTGGAAAACATGCATCACACGGATTACAATTCTGCCACTGAAATGAACTACAAATCCCATCATTCCCTGCACTCACACACCTGGCCCAGATCCCCCTTGAATGCTACCACACAGCTGAAGCTTGTGAAGAAGATTACTAGGACTATAAATACACCTCACTCACACACACACACGCACACGCACACGCACACGCACACGCACACGCACACGCACACGCACACGCACACACACACACACACACACACGCACGCACTCTCACACGCACTCTCACACGCACTCTCACACGCACTCTCACACGCACTCTCACACGCACTCTCACACTCACACTCACACTCACACTCACACTCACACTCACACTCTCACACTCACACTTACACTCACACTCACTGTCCTGACATTCTGTGGTTTTTTGACCTGTGTTTTGTTTATCCCTCCTGTTGTTTTGCTGGCTGCTCTTACCATTTGCCTGCTTTTGACTATGTTCTTGGATTTCTTGTATGCTTCTGTTTGCCCCTGTTTTGACCGTTGCCTGCACGACTAATCTCTTAAATAAACTGCATGTGAATCCTCACCTTTGTTGTCCCCGACTCCATGTTACACTACCAAAGGGGTAAGTAAAATAATGTGTGAGTGTATTTTTATTTTAAGGAAAATAATTTTTGACATATATTATTTCTGAAAACAATATATATATATATATATATATATATATATTTTTGCTTGTCTAGAAAATGTTTCTTGATTTAAGAGTTATTAGATATTTGGACTAGAAATAAGACAAAATCTCCAAGTAAGAAAAGCATTTTTTGCAGTGTGTTCATTCAGAAATTAAGACCTACTAAAGATTTACTGGTCTTCAGGTCATCTAATATGATTATGACATGTTTTTTTTTAAATTGAGACAGATTTGGAGAAGTTAGCTTTACATCACATTCTCACCTGTAGATCATCATATGTGGCATTTTTGCAAAAATGATATATGACATTGCTTCTTACACATTTCATAGCACTTTTAAAGTAAATTGTCAGATTAGTGTCACTAAAACGTTCAACCTGAAGGTTTCCTCAAACCTCAGTGACTACAAATTTAAGGCAAAAAGGTTTAAAATGTCCCACAAACAAAACTCTTAGTTCATTTGTATTCTGAAAAAGTGCTAACAAAGACAATTATGTGTAGCTTTTTTTAAAGCTACAGTTCATCCAAAAGAAAATGTCATGTTAATTTATCAGATAACCTGAGGGTGAGTAAATTAATAGGACATTTTAATTGTTCTGTTATGATTACTGGCTCAAATTAAGCTCCCAACCTTACAAGCATTTGGTTTCTCTTAAAAACAAATGACAAGAATAAAAATAACTACATAAAATAGCTGATAGCCTTGAAGGGATATTTTCATGTTAAGGGAAAATTTCATATTAATTTAAAATAATTGTATTGGATTTTCTCTGGGGTGAGTAAATTGACAGGAAATGTTCATTTTTTTAGTGAATTATCCATTTAAGGCTATCAGCTAATTTAAGTGTTTTTAGTTATAATATATAGGTTGTATATATCATATATAATATAGGTTGTTTATTATACACACAGGGATGTGCAGCAGCAGCAGCACAGAAATATCTTTAAATATGAAAAATTAAAGGATTAAAATGTAGTGGATTTTGCAAGTGCACCATGCTTATGTCTTTAAATAGTTAAAATAAAGCCCTTAACGTCAAAGTTTCACTTTCATATACTTTTCATATAGTTTGCACTTTCATATACTTGTACCGCAGCTAGCTCTCTGTAACTCTCACATGGTCGCCCACTTAAGCTAAGCAGCGCTGCACCTGGTCAGTATCTGGATGGGAGACCACATGGGAAAGCTAGGTTGCTCCTGGAATGGTGTTAGTGAGACCAGCAGGGGTCACTCGACCTGTGGGCCGTTTGGGTCCTAACGCCCCAGTATATTGATGGGCAGTCCATACTGCTCAGTGAGCGCTACTTTTAGAT
>CAIGQW010053650.1:4146598-4164553 GCA_903798125.1 Danio choprae | reverse complement strand
GTAAGTGCTTACAGCTGCAGCGCACACCGGCCTCGAATCCCACGGAAGGAGCTCTGGACTATAAGAGGAGGAACGATGGCAGAGGAAGCTGAGAGAGGTCCAGGCCTGGACAGTTATGTTTTGTTTGTTTTGGTTTAGACGGCAGTCTCCGTGAGGAGCTGCCGTCCCTTTGTTTTAGTTTAGGCCTCTAGTTTTTTAGTTTTTTTTTTTTTTTTGGTTCCCTTTGATTAATAAATATCTGTTTTAATGATTCGTCGGTTCTCCGCCTCCTTCTTCCCGGCGGCCAGGTGGCCGCGAATCGTTACAGTGGTGCGGAAATCCGGGAGAAGGAGGCGGAGAACCAACGAAAAGAGTAGGGGTTTAACCCCGGCATCCTGGCCAAATTTGCCCACTGGCCTCTGTCCATCATGGCCTCCTAATTTTTAAATTACATAAGTTTCATTGAAGAAATAAACTCATCTACATTTGGAAACCTGAGGGTGAATACATTTTCAGTATTCATAATTTTCCTTTAGAGACAAACATGTTTTGCCACATTTGCCCAACTAAAAATAAAATAAAATACAGCATCAATGATCTCAGATGTTTTTTGTTGAAACCTGTTGAAAGGACAAAGCATGCGCAAACCTGCATCTCATAAAGCTGTCGGTTGTATAGATGCGTGTGGTGGCTGACAATATCTAGACTGCTGAAGAAGTGATGTGATGTCATATCTCAACGCATAATACGGCATAAATATGCAGCACAATTTATTTTAACACATAGCATGTCTAGTCGGCTTGAGCTGCTGGGGAACAGAAGCATGATAAGATGGCAGGAAGTTCAATGTTTCTTGAAAGGAAGCACCCTTGGGATGCATAATCTCAACAGATTTTTTTTATTTTCTACATGATGCTGATTCAGGTTTATCTGTTTATATAGGAGGCTATTTCAGTAAGGCTCGGACTTCGTGGGTGTACATGTGCTTAATTATGAAGGAGAAAATAATATCTAAGAATGGTTAGAAAATGTTGACATTGTTGGGTCAAAATTGTCATTTTAGGTTAAAATGCATGGGATAATACAATCATTACTACGTACAAACTCGGAAAAGGAAATGAATCATTGGAACACAAATGAAGATATTTTTATTCAAACGTGAAAGGAGTTTGTCCTTGCATTGTAAATATATTCATCAAAAATTCTGTCACGGGCCTCACGGTGGCGCAGTGGGTAGCACGATCGCCTCACAGCAAGAAGGTCGGGTCAGTTGGCATTTCTGTGTGGAGTTTGCATGTTCTCCCCGTGTGGGCGTGGGTTTTCTCCGGGTGCTCCGGTTTCCCCCACAAGTCCAAAGACATGCGGAGTAGGTTAATTGGGTAAGCTAAATTGTCCGTAGTGTATGTGTGTGAATGAGAGTGTATGGGTGTTTCCCAGTGATGGGTTGCAGCCGGAAGGGCATCCGCTGCGTAAAACATATACTGGATAAGTTGGCGGTTCATTCCGCTGTGGCGACCCCAGATTAATAAAGGGACTAAGCCGAAAAGAAAATGAATGAATGAATGAATGAGAAAATTCTGTCACTTCAAAACATTATAAAACATATAAAACCTATAAATTAAATCTCCTGAATTACTTTATATGACAAACAGGTTTAATTTAAGGTTTTATATGCAAAAAATACAGCTTCAGTAACCTGTATTAATCAGCACATCAAAATAAACTGCAAAAAGTGTTTTATTTGGAGTTTTTGTCCTGTTTCAATCAGAATATTGAAAAATTCTTAAATCAAAAAGCAGTTTCTAGACATGTAAAAAATGTTGATTTGTTTTCAAAAATAATAAATCAAAATTAATTGAGTTTTTCCTTGAAACAAGCTAAATAATCTGCCATTGTGTTAAGTAAAATAGTCTTATTTCATTGGCAGATTATTTTGACATTATTTCTGAAAACAAAACAATATTTTTTTTTTACTGGTCTACAAAATTTTCCTTGATTTTAGGCTTTTTAGATATTTGGATTAGAAACAAGACAAAAACTCTAAGAAACACATTTGTTGCAGTGAAAGTTTTTTTATTTTATGTATGCAAGTGTACTTTCATTATGTTTTAGTTATAATAATAAAAGTCATGTATTGTACACCTTTTTAACCACAAGGGTGACCAATTAGAACTGATTTATTAAGAAATTAAATTAAATAAAGAAATGTTATTAATAATAATATTATTATTATAAATACACTAATAATTAATACGGCAGTGGATAGCGCTCTCGCATCACAGCAAGAAGGTTGCTGGTTCGAGCCTCAGCTAGGTCAGTTGGCGTTTCTTTGTGGAGTTTGCATGTTCTCCCCGTGTTTGCGTGGGTCTCCTCCGGGTGCTCCGGTTTCCCCCACAGTCCAAAGACATGCGCTATAGGTGAATTGGTTAAACAAAATTGTCCGTAGTGTATGAGTGTGAATAGGTGTGTATGGGTGTTCCCCGGTGATGGGTTGCAGCTGGAAGGGCATCCGCTGCGTAAAACATATGCTGGATAAGTTGGCGGTTCATTCCGCTGTGGCGACCCCAGATTATTAAAGGGACTGAGCCAAAAAGAAAATGAATGAATGAATGAATAATAATTAATACTAATAAACAATTAGTTAAAATTACAAATATTTTATTTAAAACATTCATTAATTTTTCTTTGGCTTAGTCCTATATTTATCAGGGGTCTGCACAGTGGAATGAACTGCCAACTGTTCCAGCATATGTTTTATAGAGCGGATGCCCTTCCAGCTGCAACCCAGCACTGGGAGACACGCATACACTCTCTCATTCACACACACTCATACACTACGGCCAATTTAGTTGATTCAATTCACCTACAGCACATGTCTTTGGACTGGAGCACCGGGAGGAAACCCACGCCAACATGGGGAAAACTCCACACAGAAATGCCAACTGGCCCAGTTGGGACTCGAACCCGTAACCTTCTCGCTGTGAGGCAACAGTGATAACCACTGAGCCACCGAGCCACTTTTATTTCTTCCTAAAGTGTTTACAGTATGCAATTTCGGACATAGTGTGTGTCTCCAATAAATGTTCTCCAAATAGTAGCATTTATTGGAGGCACTCACTATTCAAAGCACACCCTTGACGACAGCATACAAACCGATAATTAATCTGCCCTTGGATTAATTGTCCTCAAATTTGAATGATAAGCAATTTATGTAGAGTTTTATTGTTCAGCATGAGCGGGGAAAACAGAATCTTCAATGAATATGTTCAGAGGATGCAAAGGCAAATATCCCGCTATTGTTCAGTGCTATGTGTTAAAGCAAGCGGGCAACTGGCTTCAATGGTTTCAATGAGTACAACAGGATCACAGTGTTTCAGAGGTTTTCCCAAGGGCCTCATGTGTGGCTTTAATTTCCAGCCTTTGGAAAGCCATAAATGACTGCAGAATCAAGTTAAAGTCAGAATTATTCAACATAGGCTCATTCTGAAAAAATACCCCTATATACATTTCTGGAGATCGCGAATTATGTAGCCAGAGGAACGTATGGCTGCATTTTGTCTTTAAAACGAAAGCTACGGGGTGGTATGATGCTGTTATTTTTCGCGCTTACCAGCTGACCGCTTACCTTCATGTCGACAGCTTTTCCACTGTTACTAGTTTGCCCAGTGTCTCTATGCGTACGTCAAAGGATTTGTCGGATTCGTCAGAAATCAGTGCTTTTGAAAACACTATTGGTTGGTTTTAGGGAAGGCGGTAGAATGGCACTCGTGAGAGAAATTTGAGATCTGAAAAAGCATACACAGCAGCCTCTGGTGAATTTGCGAAAAAACAAAAACTGCAAAAAAAACTTACCTCCTGGGATGTATTTGGCGCTCTCCAGAAATGTATATAGGGGTTCGTAATCAGAGTGAACCTGGGTTGGAATTATTAGCCCTCCTGTATTTTTTTTCCCCCAATTTCTGTTTAATGGAAGTAAGATTTTTTTTTTCAACACATTTCTACTAACTAATTTATGTTAACTGATTGCTTTTATCTTTGCCATGATGACATTACATAATATTTTACTAGACATTTTTCAAGACACTAGTATTCAGCTTAAAGTGCAATTTAAAAGGCGTAACTAGGTTAATTAGGCAAGTAATTAGGCAAATCATTGTATAACAGTGGTTTATTCTGTAGACAATCTAAAAAATAAATTACTTAAGAGGGCTAATAATATTGACCTTAAAAAAAAAAAGAAATAAAAAACTGCTTGTATTCAAACCGAGATAAAACAAATAAGACTTTCTCCAGAAATATTATAGGAAATACTGTGAAAAATTCCTTGCTCTGTTAAACATCATTTGGGAAATACTTGAAAAAGAAAAAAAAATCACAGGAGTGCTAATACTTTTGACTTCAACTGTAGATACAACGGCAAGTTTCTGTGTTGGCGAATGGGTAGAGGCGAGTGATGAAGTTGATTTCTTCTCTGGCTTGGATTACTGGCTCATGCCGCGGCTCATCTATGAGCTGTGCTGAATCTTCTTTCAGTCAAGGTCAAGCAGTTGGACAAAAACATCATTAAACTTGGACCAAAGTCAGTCTGCTCTCGCTGCTTTCCCTTTCGAACACCCACTCTAAAAGAAGATGCTTAGAAGTGAATCATTATTGACCATCGATTTTGAAATTCAGTCCAAGACTAGGCTTCATCTGCGTCGTGATCCCTCAATCCCGCTTGTAAATTGTAAAACACTTTTTCTTTGTTTGACTGCATTTTAGTTGACTGCATTTGTGTTTGTGTGAGCGGTGAGGCTTTAATTATTAAAATGAATCAAATACAACAGTTTGAAATTAGCAACCAAACATTTTTTAATAACAATAAGACTATAAACATTCAATAAAAACTAAATAAACGATCAATTTGGCAAATAAAAAGGATATGAATAAACCAACAATAGAATTGGATTTAACAATTACTATCTAACAATTGAAATGAAATTAAATAATACAATTGATTAACATGACTGAACAAATGCAAATGAATGAATAAATAAGTATTAGTGTAATGTAAGTGAATAGCAAAGACAAAAAGAGTAGCAGATCCTGGGACTGTAAAGGTTGTGCTTTGGTTCCCCATAGCCTCTGTTGTTAACCTCCTGTGTCCACATCCTTGTTAATCCCCATGGTTACCCTTGTTAGTTACCCCAGTGACCACCCATCTCCACCTCCGTGTTACCTTGTTAGCCCTTAGTTATTTTTACCTCTCTGTTTGAGTTGCTCTTGGTCAGCTGTCATTTGATGGCTGTGTCTGAAATCGCCTACTGCTCCTATATGTACCACATTTGAATTCGAATTTACTATATGACCATTAGAAAAGTAATGTCTATATAGTATGAATGTGAGTATTATGAATGCAATAAAGGTAAAAACTATAGTTCAGTTCTTCGCCACTGGGCAGCTCCAATGGAGAACCACTGAATTTTTGAAACATTTCATAACAGTAATGACGTAACACAATCCTGTTGGAACCACTGATTCAAAAAGTTTCATTAACAAACTGTGTTTTTCCTGAATTAATCTTATGGTCCATTCTAATACATACTTATGCACTATTCTAGGCAATTTTGTAGTACAACTCGTGTAAAGAGTGCATTCATACTGAAAAACAAACAAACAAAAAGTGCACTTTAAATACCCAGATGATTCAAATCTACTTATTCAACCAACAGAAAGAAGTGTGGAACGTCTAATGTCCGCAGCTTTTCACATGTAGTGGAAGGGGAGGAGCTTTCGGGACCTGAGGTTGTATTGTGGTTGTACCCATAATAGGTACTATTTGGTAGTTTGGTCATTTATTCCACAAACTTGGCAACCATTAAACGTCTTGGAAATTGTTTGAGTTTCCAGTAAATAAAAAAGTAAAAAGTGTTCCATTTTGGATGACACTAATTAACTACACTGTTAAATATATATAAGTGCATAGTCTATAAGTGCATAGTGTGAAGTAAGTAATTTGGGCTGAAACCCATGATTTGGGACTCAGTATATGCAGATTGATAGTATGCAAATAAGGATGCAGCAAATGATTCACTAAATCACCTAGATATTGCTGCCAGCACTGCCCTATCCGCTCACTATGCAAGGTGCATATGTGGGGCCTCGTAAATTATGGTCCCCGTCTTCAACAATGGTCGCAGCCAACCCCACCCAGACAGACTAACAAAAGCATAGTTGGGATTCTTCTAATAATGTAACAGTTACAACCAATGCTTCTCAAGCCAATTTGTAACTTTTTTGATTTAGGGGGTTACAGTGGCCCCTCGCTATAACGCGGTTCACCTTTTGCAACCTCGCAGTTTCGCAGATTTTTTTTTGTGCAATTTGACATGCTTTTTTTTATATTTACAGCACATTGTGTTCTGCGTCCTGATTGGCTGTACACCATTGTCAATCAATCTCCTCCGTGTCTCCTGTACAGTACAGAATGCGTTCAGCTTGCCAAATTAGCATAAATCTTCGATCGCTAGCGGTGTGAGATTCAACAAGGATGCAATAAGGGTTGCACTGCGCCACACAGCGCCACGCAGCGCCATGCAAACATAGATTTATATCAGGGTACACACACCGGTGCCGCAAGTCGGCGGCTGTCTGAGGTGCCCAGCTACGATTCAGGACACTGTTCATATTTCTGGCGTGCCACAAAGTGCCATCTGAATAATTTTGTTTTAAATAACATGCGAATGTGTGCGTCCGGTGTGTGTTACTTCCAACTGTCATGTGCGCAGCGCATCTGGTGTGTGACCCTCTTGAGGATGAAGTCTGATTTAGCTTTGTGGATCAGTGACTGCAGGAAAAAGAACATTGCGCTGGATGCCAACATTACCCACACAAAAGCTAAAAAGCTTTATGAACCTTTTGCTGACAACGATGAATGTTTGCGCCTGACAACAGGTTTTGATCTTTGGTTTCATTCTATAATACTGGACTTATTTTTTGAAAGTTTTAAGAGTGTTAATGTTAATGCCTGTCTGAGAAAAGTGTATAAAGTGTGCAGTGAGGAGTTTTACAGCCTTAAAACATCTATAATAATTGTAAAAAATAAAGCTGACTACTTCACGGATTTCTCCTATTGCTGGTTATTTTTAGAATGTAACTCCCAAGGAACCACTGTAATTCGTATGAATCTGTACAATCTCAATTGTACATTTTAGCACAATTTGCTCATCTTCCAATGACAGTTAGGTTTAGTGGTATATATGTATGTATTGTATATGTATGTATATGTATGGTATGTATGTATGTATGTATGTATGTATATATATATGTATATATGTATATATGTGTATATATGTGTATATGTGTATATGTGTATATGTATATGTATGTATATGTATGTATATGTATATGTATATGTATATATAGGTAATATGCTCATTGGGTGAAAAAAAGGTCTCTCCCCTGCTCTAAATACATTTATAAATAAATTCAAAGCACTTATGTGATTTTTTTTTTTCCGAGCAGCATAATACACTTTAGCTTACCTTCACCCACACAAAATCTATATGAGGAAATAAAGCACCTTTCAAGTGCTTTTTCAGTTCAACTAGCCTTCAGCAATGCATTTACCATCCCTGTGTAATTGCAGAAATACCATATTATAAGGTTTACATGTGCTTAATTCTGATGGTCCACAGTGTTTAAAACAAATTGATGTCAAAACATAAGCTTTTATTGACCGCATGTCCGTTTGTCTTCAGGCTCAATGCCAAACCGTCTTTATAATGTCAACCTCCAGAATACAGGATTGAAGATAGTGTCACAAATGACAATATATCCGAGGCCACAACCTTGCTTTAAAAACATTAGTTTCATTTTTCAAGAGACAAAAGCACATAGCAATGAGATAGAGGAGTCTGCGTGGCTCGACTTAAAGATGGTCCCATAAAACCAACAAACAGAGCTCATTCCTAATTATTTGTGGCATCCATGTGTGTCATCCAATCTAAACACAGAAGTTAAGAGGATGCTGGATAGAAACACATTTGAATAAGCACCATAATAAAAGCGGTGAGGCATCATGCAGTCCTCACTCTATACAAACCTTTTTTTGTTTGTTTTTTGAGCCAGTGCAAAATGTGGCAGGTACAAGAGCTTTGCTATATAGTTTTCTATTATAGTTTATTTATTTTGGCCTATTTTTGTCTGCCTGGCAAAAATGGTTTTATAGATAATAAATATTTATCCTACCCAGGTAACAAAGAATTCTGGCCCAGATTTGGCATAAAGCTGGCACAGCAAGCATTCATCCGGCACTGGCATGAAGCACCATCTTTAAGGCGGCACACAAGACTTGGGCCAGATGCAAAATGTAGTATTTGGCCCAGATGTTAAAAATGTATATGTGGGCCACTTAAGTTTGGCCTCTCTTGACCCACATTTAAAATACGATAAAATTATTTTGGAGGGAAGAGAAAATTCTACCAATCAGGTCGCTTCGACAAAAAGCATGCCCATAGCGCTGCTAAAGCGCAATGCTTCATGGGTTTATCAATTTCATTGCAGTCGTGACACACCAATATATCTGACCCATTTCAGGCCCAGTTATGGGTTATTATGAGACTTGGCCCTGATATGGTCTATGTTTGGCCCTTGTCTGGAAGTCAGACTTCTTCCAGTCATGTACCGTAATTTACTTTGGCATGTGGGCCAAGCAAAAGCTGATTGTGAAAAATTTTGCTAAATGGGTAGGTGGCATGGTGGCTCAGTGGTTAGCACTGTTGCCTCACAGCAAGAAGGTCACTGGTTCGAGTCCCGGCTGGCCCAGTTGGCATTCCTTTGTGGAGTTTGCATGTTCTCCCTGTGTTGTGGGTTTCCTCTGGGTTCTCTGGTTTTCCCCACAGTCCAAAAACATGCACTGTAGGTGATTGGGTAAAACAAATTGACCGAAGTGTATGAGTGTGTGAATGTGAGAGTGTATGGGTGTTTTCCAGTAATGAGTTGCAGCTGGAAGGGCATCCGCTGCGTAAAACATATGCCGGAATAGTTGGCGGTTCATTCCACTGTGGTGACCCTTGATAAACAAGGGACTAATTCAAAGGAAAATTAATGAATGAAATATCTATACTAAGACACAGTATGGTATCTGTAGCAAAACAAGCACTAATAGTTGGGAATTATTGTCTGGTTTTTAAGGTATTATATGATTTATTTTGGCCTGTTTTTGTCTGCCTGGCAAAAACAGTTAGATAGAAAATAAATATCTATCCCAAGACACAGTATGATATCTGTAGCAAAACAAGCACTTGTTTTGGAAAATTCTTAAAACATCAAGATTGCTTATACCTTTTGAGAGAGATTAAGGGATTTGTTTTCAGTTTGTTTGAACAATTGGGCAACGTATTAATATTTATGACATGGATAAATTTGTATCAGGGCAGAAAAAATAGACAATGGTTGGCATATGGAATATTCGTAACTTAAATTATTCCTAGAGCTTTTTTTTGTTCAGAACAAGGTCTCAAATGGGCTTTACTTCAGGTCTTGCTTTTATATTTCAGCATAGATCTTGCCATTCTTTCAGTTCTCTTTTTTTCTGCAAACATGTGGAGATAAGTGGAGAATACATGCTTATTTTATTTTAAGGGTATTTTCAAGGGCTGTTTCGTGGTTTGATTATAGCATTCATTTTTAAGTACAAAGCTATTCAGGATCGCATTTACAACAGTATAATAAAATAAAAAATAAAAATCTCATTTTAAAAGCATTTCTGCATGCTTTGTTTCTGATGGAAGATTGCTTCCTTCATTTAATACAAAATACTAATAATTAGCTGAAATAAAATTGCTACTTTTTTTTTCACAATTTGGACTTTTTCCTCAGTATACAGTGTATTACACAATTGTAATTTTTATTCTCACAATTCAGTTTACACCACACAATAATAATATTTCCCCCTGGAATTCTAAGGTTACATTTGGATCTGATAAGCAATGAATATCTTGATTTTCAATACACTGGAAACTATAATTGACAATGTGGTTAAGAAAAAAAAAAAGAAAAGTAAATTGTAATAAATATGATCCAGTTGTATGCTATATTGCAGCAATTAGAGATCCATTTGCATTATATATATATATAGGTCTGGGTCACTTGACTGAAATACATAAAGCTGATGGGCAAAACAAACAAAAATTCCTTTAAAAGGATATTTATTCATTCAAAGCTGAAAATTCTGTCATCATTTACTCAACCTTCACTTGTAGCACACGTGTTTGAGCTTTGATTAACACAAAATAAATAATTTAGAAAAATGTTGAAAATCTGTAATAATTGACTTTCTTTCATTCATTCATTCATTTTCTTTTCAGCTTAGTCCCATTATTATTCTGGGGTCGCCAAAGTGGAATGAACCGCCAACTTATCCAGCATATGTTTTACGCTGCGAATGCCCTTCCAGCTGCAACCCATCACTGGGAAACATCTACACACACTCATTCACACATACACTACAGACAATTTACCCTACCCAATTCACCTATAGCGCATCTCTTTGGACTTGTGGGGGAAACCGGAGTACCCGGAGGAAACCCACGCGAACACTGGGAGAACATGCAAACTCCACACAGAAATGCCAACTGACCCAGCCAAGGCTCGAACCAGCAACCTTCTTGCTGTGAGGCGATTGTGCTACCCACTGCACCACCATGCGGCCCCCTAATTGACTTTCATAGTATTTGTTTTTCGTATTATGTGTCATGACTGCTCTCTCTCTCACACTCATAAACACACTGGAATCTTAGGAATTATCAAAACATGCATTTATTTACATAACACTCACTGGAAACAGCGACACACATGAATCATGGGGTGAAGACAACACGGAATGATGTGTAAGACCAGACAAGGAATGAACTAAACACAGGGACCTAAATACACAGCACATTATCGAACTCATAGGACACAGGGGTGAGACACAGGTGGAAACACTGAAGCATTAGCAAATGACAGGAACAAGAACAAAGGGGTCACATGATACAAACAAACACACATGGAGCATAGAAACATGGGGAAGATCACATGTGTAACGCCGTGGTGGCGGATGGTGACAGAACGAGACGGAGAAGGAGATACATTAACAAAACGGATTTATTAAACACTTACGGGGAACAGATACTGGATGCGGGAAGACAGGACGAGACAAGCAGACGACCCAAACAAACCAAAATACCGGACAACAATGGACGCAGACGAAAGGGTATAAATGGATGACAGATTGATTACACTGATGACACAGAAGGGATGAACACAGGTGGAACAGATTAACAATGACGGTGGCGGGAGAAAGACAAAAGGCACGTGACAACAACAAACGATGACGCGGATGAACACTGATAACATGACACACACACACAACAACACAGACTCCTGGCATTATGGAAGTCAACTGTTACAGGTTTCTAACGATGTTTTGTGTGTGTGAAACCACTTGAACCACTTGAGGGTGAGTAAATGGTGACTAAATTATTATTTTTAGGTTAACTATCCCTTTTAATTGTTAAAAATCTGTTCCATTACAGAAACTAGTATATTTTCCTTTTTAAACTGGTAATTTGGCACAAATCAATCCTTAATGAACTCATTATTAAACCCATTGACTCCAGAGAACTCATTTATAAATCAGGCATACACACAGATTGATCTTAGAGTGTGTATAAAGCCAAATTTCATCTCAGTTTTTAGATTCATGCATATCTGAACTGATAGTATATATTTTTATATCTTTGCCATAGTAAAGTGCTTAGTGTCACACAAGAATGTAAGAAAAAATATACACTTTTCCTTGTGGCAGAGTCAGAATAGACTGCAGCTATTGAAAATGTACAGTTCTTGCTGCTCACAAGTTTTGGTCCTTGACTTTATGCTAAAGGAGTTTATAAGACATTCAGGTTTTTGTTTCCACATTCTTGAGCTTAGACAATGTCTGTCAGAACATTTTTTTGAGTTCATACTGATAGAACCACAGATAGATGAGCAACATGAACAAAATCCGAGTGTGATGCCTATAATCACTATTCCATTAAACCCCACGTCATTTGAACTGTCTGGAAAAAAAAAAACGACAACAAATCCATTAGGATTTAATGGTTTTTATTGAGCTACTGCAAAAGTAAATGGTGCAAAACAAACATAGAATATTAAATTTGTCAAAATACTGTCTACATGAATCTGAAAAGAGGGATGAAAGGCCACGGCTACGTTCTTTAGTTGGTAGAAAATTAAGTGGAGGTCTGAGGTCTCTCTGTTCTGCCTTGCACAGTCTCCTACTCCTTTATTGTTAAAACGTCCTGCACTATCTGCCCTCTGTCAAGCACCATTTACATTACTTTTCACTGCCATCCACTCTTTCTGCTGGTGATATACCCTCTCTTTTTGCAGTCATTCTGCACAATCAAGTCTTACGTCAGAGACACCAAACAACTAGCGAAAAACAAAACCCAACTGTGTTGTCGCCTTGCGTTGGATTGCATCTGGACCAAAAAGCTGCATGTAAACACACCAAAGGGACGAAAGCCGACTAAAACAAGAGCAGCATTCTGCACCTGCACAAGAGGATGTGTCTTTCCGCTCCATGGGGGGCAGTATTGGTTTTCTCATTCCGCGAATGGAAACCAAACTTCCGACGTGCACAGACAAAGCTTAAACAAAGCTGCATTTAGTACCAGTGATTGTTACTCACCACAGAGGGATTTGCTTGTGCAAATATGTCTGCTAATCTAATCATCCATATCATCTGCATATATTTGAGAAATGTATAGCAAAATTACAGCCAGGCTCATTGTGACCTTTCTTGGCTTGAACTGTTTACTTGCTTCGTCACTTCACTATGTCACAATCGCTCTTTGATTCGTTGCTGAATAACCCGCCAGAGTGCTCTCTTCAGCAGACGGCCAGCACTGATTCTACATGCTGAATTGGGCCAACAAGCTTTGATGTTAACCCGTCAAGAGGCGACATGTGGAGCCTGACCGATGGACAGACAAAATCCAACCGTCGGCACAACAATCGCTAGCTACATTTGTTTTAATAAGCATACACATGTTCATATAGTGGCCGCTGTCGACTGACTGACTGATAGACCAACCGATCACCCCACACACACCCCCTTCCCTAAACCCAACTGATAGTGTTTTCAAAGGCAACGATTGACCAGTGGTCGCCTGATTATTACCACGTTTTCAGATTTTACCCTATCTCATCCTGTTATTTACTTGTTTATTTAAATTTTGCCTTTTTGTTTTTGTTTTACCTGCTTTCTGGAACCATTCTTCTCCGGACTCAAACCCCGTTATCGTGGCCTGCTCTTTGCGTCTCAAGTCTTTCTTTTGAATCCGTTTGTCCTAGCATGTATTGATCTTTTACTTTCTGTACCTGGACAATTTTTTTACTATGACTAATATTGTTTTGTGGAAACTACTGTTTTATTTATTCTTCCAACAGAAAGTTCAGATTACAGATTGTGTCACAAAGATAACAAAAAAAGAGAGGAGATAATCAAGGAGTATTTAAAAGCTGTGGCCTAATGGTTAGAGAGTCGGCTGGAAGGGCATCCGCTGCATAAAACATATGCTGGAAAAGTTGGCGGTTCATTCTGCTGTGGCGACCCCAGATTAATAAAGGGACTAAGCCGAAAAGAAAATGAATGAATGAATATGATAACATAGGTGGCACGGTGGCTCAGTGGTTAGCACTGTCGCCTTACAGCAAGAAGGTTTGTGTGTGTATGAATGCGAGAGTGTATCAGTGTTTCCCAGTACTGGGTTGTGGCATTCGCTGCTTAAAACATATGGCGGAATAGTTGGCGGTTCATTCCGCTGTGTCGACCGCTGATAAATCAGAGACTAAGCCAGAGAAACTTAATGAATGAATATGATAACATGTAATTAGAGTGTTGTCCATGTAATCTGCTTGATATTCTAAATCTAAGCATTATCAGGTTTGGTTGAGATGTGGTGATGTTGCCTAAACACAGGCGAGTAGCAATACTTTTTGGCCGCCTTTCTTTGTTTGCTGCACATTTCTCAGTGACCATCTCATTCCCCCGTCTTATTTCCATTTCCAGCATGACCAATGCATTCACTATCTCCAGGGTCATGCTGGTTCTCAGAAAAGTAGAAGGAAAAAAAGCTTAAATTCTAATCCTCCAGCATGCAGCATGGCAAAGGCTACAGCCTAAAAAGTCAGAGTCTCTTGGATAATTTCAAAACTGCAGATGAGGTCCTCTCTTTGCTCGAACATGGTCTCGATGCCAGCTGTGAAAGCTTCATCTAACATTGCTTGATGTTTGTAATCTATGACCCAGTGCTTTGTCAAGAACACCTTTGTTCCTTGGTGAAAAAAAGTTGGCAAATCCTCAAAGGTCAGAAAAAAAAGTTATTTCTTGTGAGATGTGGACTCCATTATCAGACTGTGTGCAGCAGTGGATGTTGTGGCCATTTGGGGTCTCATGCTTTGAACAACTGCAGTGGCACCCCTCAACACACTGGCTACATTACATCAGCTTACTTTTCTGATCCTGAGGAAATATAGAAGCAAGCCGCTCTTTCAGTGCTGTAAAAATAAAACCAACTGTAGCTGACTGCAAAATTCATGTACTTTGTCTTTGCCATCAATGTAATACAGCACAAGTTGGCACGGCACTGTGTGTAAATATCTTAAGTATCTTATAATCAATTGTATTTAGCATTCTGACAAGCTGTGATAAGATAAGATGCTCCACGACTGTTGCATTAACATTACCCCTGGCACATTTTCAAAATAAGAGGCCCACATAACATCTACTGTACTGTGTAAAACATATGCCAGAATAGTTGGTGGTTCATTCTGCTGTGACGACCCCTGATAAGTCAGGGACTAAGCTGAAGGAAAATGAATGAATGAATGAATGAATGAGTCCCACATACAGTTGAAGTCAATTATTAGCCCTGCTGTGTTTTTTTTCTTTTTCAAATATTTCCCAAATGACGTTTAACAGAGCAAGGGCTTTTTTTCCACAGTATTTTCGTTATTCTATGTATTTTTTTCTGGAGAAAGTCTTTTGTTTTATTTGTTTTATTTCGGCTAGAATAAAAAGTTTTGAATTTTTTTTTTTTCAAATTAAGGTCAATATTATTAGCTAATATATATATTTTTGATTGTCTATAGAACAAACTACTGTTATTCAATGATTTGCCTAATTATCCTAACTTGCCTAGTTAACCTAATTAACCTAGTTAACCCTTACATTTCTGATTGTCCTGATTTGCATATTTTTCTGTGGTGTTTTACTGAAATGAGTAAAGTAGGAAACTGGTGTTTCAGGCTCACAGTAAGTCTTTTCCATGTATTGAACTTTTTATTATTCAAGTATGCCTAGGTATATCCAGATTTTCATTATATGGCACATATGGCATGCATGGGGAAAAGTGTATATATATATATATATATATATATATATATATATATATATAACAGGAATATTCTCATCTGATTAAAGACAAAATCATTTAAATATGAAGCTGCTCTTGGACATTACAAACGAAGATTACTATGAAAAACCTTTGTTTATTCAATACATTTACTATTCTATACAGTTAACATTTAAGCATGTAAAACCTGTTAGAACATTAACATCATTAAAATCCCACAATTTAGCATTTACCAAGTTACTGCAGATTATTTGGGCAAGTCAGTGTGCTTTAATATGAATAACTATAAGCACAAACTAAGGAGCTTTCAACATACACTAACATATTTCAATATTTATAGCCCTATAATTATAATTCATTACTTACAATGACTTGACTCATGTAAACATGCCTCAAAATTTCAAATTAATATGTCAGACAGTATGTATAGATTTTCTGGCTAATTCATTGTGCCTTCTAATGCCAATAATCTAGTCCTAACTGTTCAACAGTATTAAAGGGATAGTTCACCCAAAATTAACTTCTGTCATCATTTCCTCACCGTTTATTTGTTTCAAACCTTTTATAAGTTTCTTTCTTTTGTTTAACGTAAAATAATATATTTTGAACAATGTTGAAAACCTGTAACCATTGACTTCCACAGTGTTTATTTTTCCTACTACGCACATCAATGTTATTCAACATTCTTCAAAATATCTTCTTTGTGTGTACAACAGAATAAAGAAACTCATAAAGGTTTAGAACCACTTGAGGGTGAGTAACTATTGAGTACATTTTCTTCTTTTTTTTTGGTGAACTGTCCCTTTAAACAGTGTTATACCCCAACAATCTGCATATCAGTATTTTCAAGATGGCTGCGACATTTGTACTTTCTAGAAAGATATATTTAATCTCGTTCCCCAGTTGTTGTCCATAATGCTTCGGTGACAGGACTTTGAAACAGCAAACCAAGAAAACAATAAAAATTCATGGCTTGCGTCGCATCCAGCTAGCCAACTCTGCTTGCTATAATAAGTGTCAGAGAAACCCTGGGTGTAAGTTCGACCGCAATCACTTGAGTACGAATGAATATGTAAATTGAGCCTGGCTCAAACTATTTTCTCACTCTATTGTTTTTTTTTTCTTTTCCTTTTTTCTTATGATGTGACTGCCTTGTGAAAGTGTTTTGTTGTAAGAATAAAACTGAATATTCCTAAAGAAAATAAAAGTATCTTGTACATTAAATAAACTGTTACTGTATGTACTGTACACTGTTAACAAATCCCTGCAGAATCTACAGTAACATTACTGGCAGCAGCTCGCCAGTAACTTACTGTAAATCAATTACCGCACAAATACTGTATTTACATTTAAAGCACCATTCATCTTGCTGCATATGTATTTACAGTATTGTATTTACTGTAAAATATACAGTCATTTTACAGTCACATTACAACTTACAGTATAACAAAATACAGTAACATACTGCATGACTGTCCTACAGTAAAATTCAGTTCATATTACAGTTAAATACTGTGTCCTTTACAAAAATCATCAGTAGTGTACAAACAGACAGAGCTGAAACCAGAATAAAGCAACAGTTTCCTTTAACATCCAGTCAATGTTCCTGTTATAAAACACAAAACCACACCACCCACAAGCAGTTATGTATGAAAAATGCTGTCCTGATTTTGATTTTTCCCAGAATGGCCAGAAAAAAACCTTAGAAAACCACAAATAAACCCTCATATTTCACAGGACAACTGGATGCAAGAAAGCTGTGACATTTTCTGAAATAGAAGGTGAAAATCATGGCTGGAGTAATGCATCATTTTTCAGCTGTCCTAATACTGTAGATCACCCATGCGTTGTGTTTCCATTTAAGTCCACATGCTCTCAAAGCCAGTCAATATGACCATTCAGCACTTTGATCAATTATTTCTTTTAGAAAACGTACATGCAGACGATTGAATGTTAACTGAATATTATTCAATACGATTATTCACTTTTTTTTATTTTATTTTACCATCCTAGTTGTTGTTTGTATACAGTGCTGACTTCAAACAGAAAGGAGCCAAGTTTGTCGCTTTTTGTGGTTCCCCTAAACATTTACTTTGTGGTTTGTGCTATTTGCAGTGTGTTTCTGCATTTTCATGTGTTGAGAGAAATTTTGCGTGTGATTTCAAATTGATTACCTTTTTTCCCTCGCTGTCTCAGCCATTGTGCTTGTTTTGATTTGGAAGATGTTAGTGGACAGATGACCTTTATTAGCGTGGTAAGACACCCATTTTACAGTGAAACCGATATACAATGATAGATGTGCCCTGATGTGATCTCAGATTTGTCTTTAAAGAAAAGCAGTAAAAAAGTGGTATGAAACTATCGCTTTTTAATCTCAAAGTTTTCTAATATGCAATGTTTGCCTATTTAAATAAATATGCATCCATTTCTAGCACAAAAAACCAAACACTGGATGAAGTCAGGTTCATTAATTAATTATTTATTTTATTTATTTTATTTATTTTATTTATTTTATTTATTTTATTTATTT
>CAIGQW010053650.1:4096225-4107757 GCA_903798125.1 Danio choprae | reverse complement strand
GATGGGTTGCAGCTGGAAGGGCATCCGCTGCGTAAAACATATGCTGGATAAGTTGGCGGTTCATTCCGCTGTGGCGACCCCAGATTAATAAAGGGACTAAGCCGAAATGAAAATGAATGAATGAATGAATAACCCGACATTAAATTACACTCTCTTTCTGAATTGTTTTGATTATTTAAATAAGCTGTAAAGTTTTCAAGATGCAGAACACTGAACAGACCTTCTTATTTCTCAAAGTTATGTTTTCATTCCCGTCAAATCGAATATGGCATCTACCCTGAGGACCTCTGCAGATCATAAGATCCAGTTCCCGCTCTGACAGTGGTCCGACCCTGGACTGACCTCTACTCTGGAGCTCACTGGACACTTCAGCTGATCAGTTTTGTCAGCTCAATCAGAGATCTGCCTCGTCTGCAGTTTAGCCTGGAGCTCAGTGTCTCTCAGCAGGTGTGTGACTCTGACAGCAGCATGAGGCATGTCACTGCGCTCTGGATAGATGGCTGTATTGACCTCACATCTTCACCAGAGGCCTGCTTTATGACATGCCAAACTGCACAATTTATCCCCGGCTACATAAAATACATTCTAGGAACGTTTTGCAAACATTACCATTAAGTTAAGTAAAAAACATGATTTCCAAATTTTCCCTTAACATACAAAGCGAGAATAAGATGCAAGAGGACATGCTGGTCTGTAAATAGAGTTAAAGGGATAGTTCACCCAAAGAGCTCTTAGCTCTAAGACAGCAAACAGGCAATAGTAACTATCCAATTAATAATACTTATCAAATATAAATCCTAGTTACAAATAGAACTGGATATACATATGCATTTCCTACAATCCAAGGAAACATTTTCAAATTTAAACTTAATATACAGTCTCGTAACTCTGCAAAATAAACAAATAAATACAATTTTGGTAACACTTTAGTTTAGGTCACAATTAATGTGCTATATGTAAGTGTTTGACTCTTGTAAAACATAAAAATACCATAATATGTTTGCAGATATTTCAGAAACATGCCAAGTGAACATTCTTGTTTATCTGAAAAACAATGCTGAAGTCAGATATTCTGCTTTGAAAATGTGCTTTCCGTGCCGGAATGACTGTCTTTGTTTTGCTCCCTTTAACCCGCCCAATGCCAGTTATATTTCAGCACCCCGGGTTGCCTTGGTGGAAAACAGCATATTTCATTCATTCAGTCAGGAAGGGTTTCAAAGTATGCATCCGCATGAGGTGGTTATTAATTAGCAAATAATATAAATACTATGAACGTAAACATTAGGTGAACAGGTTACATTGTAACCCTGTGCCCTAACAACACACTATGTTACTAGATCTGCAATGATAAGCAATTGGGCTGTTTGCACCAGACGAAACAGCCATAAAAACAGCCATTCAGAAGCACAGAATAGTGCACTTACTGCACTCCAGCAAAATGGTAAGGTTTATAATCTAATTAATACACATTAAGCATCTTTAACATTATTAAATGTAGATGCTGAATCACTGATATGTGTTGGCTTGCACTGAGTCAGTTCTAAAGTTCAGTTTCAAGCAGTTTATTTTATTTCATCTGAGGTGAACTATCTGCTGCTGCTTTCAGTACTATGGCAATAAATGTCATGTAAAATGGGATTCACACTCTTTGCACGTTCCATCAGTCCCAGTCACCATTCACATTCACCATCCACCACACACCGTGAACAATCACCGGAATACTAATCACACACACACCTGCACCTGCAATCACCTACTCACTATTTAAGCTCATCTCATTCATTCACTCACCGGCTGAAATCAACGTTGGATGGTCATCTCCTCTCTCGTTCATCTTCCTGTGTTCTCCTGTACATCTTTGAGGCTTACTCCTGTGATCTGTTTACTCGACAAACTGCAAAGGGAAGTGACTCTTGTATTACCCACAAATATTGTGACATTTTACCACCACTGTGTGATCCACATATGCACTACCAGCACTAGTGTGTGCGAAGACTCCACCTGTGCACTCACTCACCTATTTTACAACTCACCGCTGCTATAACTACAGCGAGCACAGCGAAATCCGGCGTGTGTGTCATCCCACACACACACCGCCGTTGCCAGAGACTTTGTGTGAGATACACTGTGTGAATAAACACCTTGATCACTAATTCCCTGTCTTCTCTTCCTTGTGTGACCGTGACACACTCAATTATTAGCATTTACCACTGAATAAAGCACACAAGGTGTACCTGAGGTGATCATTGTCAGCTTATCCTGTTGTTCAGCTGCAAGAAATAGAAGCCGTTTATAAAATATAAATTTCAGGTGATGGTTAGTACAAAAACTCCTTTTAATATTGAAAATATTCCTTCTATCGTGTGCTGTTGCTTTTGTTTAAAACATGACTTAAATCAACCTTAAATCATCCTTTAGGCTCGATAATCAGGCACACTCCTGTTGATGTCTTCAATCTGGCAACCTGCGCTTACGTGTGTTTTGAACCAGGAGTGCAATACCTAGTTCCACCACTGGTTGTCAAACTTACATACTGCACCTTTAACTACTGGCCTATTATTAAGATATTAACTGTTCATTAGTAGTTAGAAAGTATGATCCTATTCTGCATCCCTAATCCCACCCAAAACCTAAACCCAACGTCTACCTTACTAACTATTAATAAACAGCTAATTAATTTATTAAGCTAGTAATGTTAGGTAATGGTTTACTAATACTGTGAACTATGACCTATTTATATTTAACAGTTATATATTCTACAAGCAACAACAATACATTTGGAACAGAAAATTAAATGTTCATAACAACAGGAATGGCCAATCAAACGCCTTTGAACCTAAAGACAAGTCTTCTGCGTTATTGTCTCTTTTTCCTGATTTCAAATTAGTCACGTAAAACCCTGTTTCCATAAAAGTTCCAGAAGGGAATTTTAATCTAGTGCTGACCATCGGCTCACAGCGGTGTCTGCAGCCATCAGTACAGAGAGAGCCAATGACCATGAAATGGTCACACGGTAACAGCCTGACCCCAATTTTAGCTGTAAAAAGACTAAATTGCAGAGAGGGCTTGGAGGCTTTTAATTGGTCTATTACATGAGCAGAGGAATAGTGCAAGATAATGAACAGAGCTGCTGCACTTTCAAACCTTTTCATAACAGAGAAAAAAGAAATGAGGCTTTGGATTATTACTTGAGTTGCAGGGAAGACTCTGAGATTCGGAAACTCAGGCCTCACTCCAGATGAAGAGACTTTAGATGGTTCCCGCAGAGCATCGGAAATACTGATGCACTTAAACCCAGGGTGAATGATGCCTTTTTATCAAATCAAGGCACATTCACAAGATACTGTATAAACATTCAGAATGGAATAATTAATATAATTTTAATGTGCGAAGGTTTCACCACTCTTCTGCATGCTGCACATAAATCTGTAACGCTATGTGAAAAAGTACCCTTAACATACATTGATATTGTAATGAGCCGGGGTGGCAATGGAGGTTAGGATCCAAATGCAGTTTATTAAAGAATAGAAAGAATTAAAACTGGAGCAAAAGGAAACATACAGGTAACCCAAAATCATGGTTAGAATCACAGGCGAATGGTCGGGACAGTACAATCTGACTGGACAATACAATGACATAAAAAAATATACCCCCTGGTATATCTAAAAACCCCATTTGTCACGGTTGGGAAGGATGAGGCGAGGACCCAAATGCAGATAAAGTAATGGGTATTTATTAATAATAAAAATAAAACAAAAAGGCAAAATAAACTACCCCGAGGGGGGAAACATTAAGAAAACAAACAAATAAATAAACAAACAAACAAACAAACAAACAAACTTGACTGGGCAAGGTGGCAGGAAACAGGACAAGACAGGATCCGACAGGACATCAAGGAGGATAGTACGAGGATGATAAGACGACGAACTGGCAAGACTTGAACACGCAGCCAATGAGACAACTCATTAACCGCGCGTTCACATGACACGCATGTGGCGCATGTAAACATGCACCACGTGCTAAACACAACACCAACAGAAGACTGAACGCAAGACACGAGTACACGACAAATGAAAACACTTACCGTGCACTCACACATGCAACGTGCATGTTTTATTCCAGCGCCAACCAAAACCGAAACCAACTAGACTGAGACGCTGGGAATGAAACACCATGCTGCCGACAGAACAAACACAAACACCAGGACAAGAGCGTGCATCCAGACCACGCGCGGACCTCGCGCGTCTCGCGCGCTATCAAAAATGCCGCTCATACAATGACACAAGAACAGAAAACGAGTGCTCGACCCAAGAAAACTCGAGCCGAGCACAACATACAGGACAAGACGTGACTAGTGTCTGGACTCTGCCACCTAAACATGAATTTACAAGACAGGAGTGGCAGAACCCTGACACCATTTGGTTTCAGAAATTAAATTTTACAAAAGTGTTCACACAAGTTTATGATGCTGATTGCAAATGTTCATTGGAATAATGGATTCGGGAAACACCAATTCTCCAAAACTATTGTATGTTTGTAACAACGGAACCTGCGATTTTAGTTGGCTAATGAAGGTTTTGGTAAATGCACCCTTTATTAGTAACAAGTTATTTAATTTTACACAGTGTTGGGCACGTTCCCTTAAAAAAAGTAATTAGTTATAGTTACTAGTTACCCCTCACAAATAGTAACTGAGTTAGTAGATGAGTTGCATAATTATAAAAAAGTAACTAATTACCAGGGAAAGTAACTATTGTGTTACTTTAAAAAAATCCAATTTGTCAAATGACTATAAAATAAATATAAAACATTGTACACTAATCTACACTATTTTAATGTTGTTGTGGGGTAATGTGCGAGACAGCGGCAGCATGTCCTAAACTATAAATCTAGATATTATTTGTTTTAATTCTGTCTGAGTAATAAGTGTTTGCAGTGGAGAAAAATTAAGTTTTATTTGCTTTGACGTCGTGGCTTTGTCTTCTCCTTTTGGTAGCAGAGCTCACGTTATCACCTGCGTAGCCACTATTTTGTGGCGGCATGTGACGACGTGAGGTGCTTCATTAGATTAGAATTACTTGTCACCGACGCAGAGAGACTCTCTTTTCTGGGCATAAGTTGCACGATACATAAACATTCTTGCCTTTCACCTCAACAAGGGAAAATTAACGCTTATATTTCCAGTTTGCAAACGCTTCCTTTGAACTTGTTGGATTTGCCATCGTTCTGACTCCTGGTTGTTGGTGTGTGTCACTGACTGTGTGTGTGCTTGTGTGAACCTGCACTACTCTGCCTCTGATTGGCAAAAAATGATAATGCACTCTATCTAAGCCAATCATCACGTTTTCAGTTACACCACGTTCACAGACACACCAATCATCATCACTGGTTAGTTATATGTCCCACCCAAGCAGTTTGTAGAATTTAGTTGTACTTCAAGTCATTTTTATTTTTTAACCAAATTACTTTACAACCAAAGTAGAGTCAAATGTGCATATGGCAAAGGACTGTTGATGAGTTATTGATTTGTTTATGAAAAAAATATTGATATTGAAATCACATAATTTCTTTAGTCCCTGAGCGTGTTCACATGTCGTTGGTCTAATAATCCCTCTGGGTGCTATTTCTTGACTCGGTTGCTTGCCTGATCTTGGTCTTGAGAGGTTGGGGTTTTAAATGAGGTGTCCAAGTTGTTTTAGCTTGACTGCAAATGTCAGAGGAAAATGGAAAAGACAGATCAGCTCTTGGCTTGAGGGCTTAAGCTGCGGCTGACAGATGAGACTGACTGCTTGCTGATTCATTGGTTAATGGTGTTTTCTTTTGGTCCAGCCAAGAAGCGCGAATGACGAACATGGCCTGTAATGCTGGAAAGCAGTGACTTCATTTAGTATTCTGTGTTAACATTATGTTCCTTGATGAAGCGTGGCTTCCTGAAAGAGAGTTATTAACCTGTCTGAACACCATTGGTTCTGTGACAATTCCCAAACAACATGCGCTGCATTGATCCAGACCTTTAATGGCTCAGAACTCATGATATTATTTTGATGAATGATGACATCCATTTCAGTGAGCAAACAAGAGCGAGGTGGCTTTGAGTCCCAGAAGATAAAAGAACAAACACAGCTGCTTGGTCCTGTAATGGCAAGAATATGTTTTTTTTCACAGTGGTGCATACAGTTCCTGCCATTTAATGCACGCACCGGGTAAGTTGACTGTATAACACAGTGGGAATAATCATGCCTTCTGCATATACATTGGCCTTATAAAAATTTACCATAACAGTTTCATTCATGTGGTGCCATTCCTTCCTAAAACAGTGGTGCATCCAGATCCTGGCAGAGCAGCTTTGCCATATAATGCATGCACCGGCTAAGTTGAATGTATAACACAGTGAGACCAAATCATGCCATCTGTATATACATGGGCTTATTACTAGTTAACTATATCGGTTTTAATGCATGTAGTGTCATGCCTGCATAAAACAGTGGTGCATGCAGATCCTGGCAGAGCAGCTCTGCCATGTCATGCATGCACCGGCTACGTTTAAATGTAACACAGTAGGACAATAACACGCATGACATTATAGTTTTCAGATTCTTGTTTTGGGGGGATTAAGCAGACAGGCTCATTCTGATTACATACCCCTATATACATTTCTGCCAAATACGTCCCAGGAGGTATGTTTTTTTTGCAGTTTTTGTTGTCGCGAATCCACCAGAGGCCGCTGTGTACTCTTTTTGAGAACTCATATTTCTCTTGTGAGTGCCATTCGTGCCTGCTCTTCTCGCATAAATCCACCAGAGGCCGCTGTCGACTGACTGACTGACTGACTGACCGATCGACTGACCCACTGTAAAATAAAAACCCTTGCGGCAGACTGATTTTTACCACATTTTCAGATTTGACCACATTCTCACCCTGTTATTTACTTGTTTATTTCATTTTTTGGCTTTTGTCTTTGTACCTGCTTTCTGGAACCATTCCACGTGGAACTTGAACCCCGTTGTCGTGGTCAACTTCGTTCCACGTCACAAGTCAGCCGACGTATACGACGAGCCACTGGATAAACTGATAACAGCGGAAAAGCCATCCATACTGAGGTAAACAGTCAGCTGCTAAAGCACGTCATACGGCCCTTTAGCGTTTGTTTTAAAGCCGAAATGCAGCCATACGTTCCTCTGGCTACATAATTCGTGATCTCCAGAATTGTATATAGGGGTTCATTTTCAGAATAAGCCTACGTTGATATAATGACAGCGTTTAAAAAACTTCCACTTTGTATCCCGTTTTCAGATTTTTGCTTGTTCAGTTCCCAGAACTCATATGTGGTGCAAACAAACATGCAAAACCTATTAAACATGTCTTGTTTTTGGCTGAAAATGTTGTGTAAATGGCTCCTAAATGTATAATTTCTTTTATTCTTGGACTAAATGAACTAAGAAAGAAAAATCATTTGCTTGTGTGCTGGTTCAGGAAACAAGCGTTGCTTTAAAATTATCTTAAGAGAGTGATTATTGCAAACTCCAGCCAAAATCTATAGAAAAGAGCTTCTATTTGTTGATGGTACTGGGGGAATAGTTGTCTCTACGAGTGTAGATTGCTGCATTGAACTGTTTTATTTCAGTGCCCAGAGAGATGCACAAGTTTATCAAAGTATTACTGCAATCCTTAATGAGTGAAGCAGCAAACGACCAATCAGGTTTGTCTCTACGCCCAATGGGGCCGTGGTTGCATGGAAAGAGGCCTTTCATTCCAATTGATTTCCCCTTTTCTTCTGATTTAATTAAATAAGATCCCAGTCTGGGAGGTTCTCTGTCTCCTTCTCTCATTTTCTTTCCCTGGTGCTTTGAAGTGCAAATCACATCTTAGTGATGTATAAGAGAAGCTCTCAGATCGGGCTCTGGAGACCTTTAAAGCACAAAGGGCACTCAGAAGGTTGGAGAAGTCAGGTATGCTGTATTTTATTTAACTGGCTAGTCTGAAGGTCCAACAATAAGGCCAGAGGCAATTGACGGGATATACTTGACATGTTGCACACTGTAGAAAAGATCTGTTAATTAACAGTGACTTGAAGCTCATGATTCATGGCTGTTTTACATTTATCTATGACTTTGAATTGCATTTTGGAACCTTGATCTCTACTAAGGCAACTTTTGATGTGGAAAAATAAACTTTTGCAGTTCATTAAAGTTCATTTATTAACATGTTTAGCCGTTTGAAACAAAATATTGCCTGACTGGGTCATGTTAATGAGGGTAAGACAGTGTTTTTTTTAAATATAGTAACTTAAAAGGTAACTATTGTAAATATATGCAGTATCTTTATAGTAAACATGTAAAAGAGTTTGTTACACTGTAGAGTTACATTTTTAACATCGAAGTTCCATAATGCAAGTTCCACAATGAAAGTATAAATACATATGAATCACTAAATAAGGAAGACTTTTAATTAAAACTTAAAAGATTGATATGTAAAGTACAGTGCTGCTGATTTAATTATAAGCATTACTAATGAGTTGATTTTTTCATAAACACATACTGCACTAATCCTTTAATTTATGTAAGCGTACATTTTAGACAAGATATAGATCAAACTTATCAAAGACCTGGAATAATTATGACTTTCTGAATGTTTTTAAAAGAAATTCGGGAATTCACGAAAGTAAAAACTGTAATATAGTGAAATAGTGTGACAATCTAAAAAAAGTATAATTTAGTAATGTGATTGTCATCATTATTCCAACCCAGGCTCATTCTGAAAATGTAGAGTGGGAACAGTGGGAAAGCCGTCCATATGGAGGTAAGTTGTCAGCTGGTAAGCACAAAAAGGAAGGCCGTCATACCACCCTGTAGCGTTTGTTTTAAAGGCGAAATGCAGCCATACATACTTCTGGCTACATAATTCGCGATCTCCAGAAATGTATATAGGGCTACATTTTCAGAATGAGCCTATGTTGCATTATTCACAGTCCCATGATCCTTCAGAAGCTATTTAAATATGCTGATTTGGTGCTCAAGCAACATTTCATATTCATATTCATATTTGCACTTACCTTTATGCAATAGGGATGCATTAAATTATCAAAATGTCCCCTGAATAAATCTGATCCAATTTTGGACAAATGTATACCAGCCAAGCTGGTTAGCTTTAGCAGTTAGCACCTCCCACATAATATAAATACATATATTGTGTTAAAAAGTGTATTGTGCTTGAACTGTTTTTAATAAATGCTACAGCATAGTGGGGTATTAACATTAGTAAACTGATAAACTCTAATAAACGTTACCGTAAACTTTATTTTTTACTACAGTAACTTTGGTGTAGCCTATAGTTATAGAAAACAAATCGAGTCGTTTGTTTAAATTACTATAGTTGTTGTGTTACCATGGCAACTATAGAATTAACACAACTGATTCATTCAAATTATTTAATATGACATAAGTATTACTAAAGTATTTACTAGAAGTTACTGTAGTATTTGTTTGTCATATGGGCTGCTGAAAGACTTTATTCATTCATTCATTCATTTTCTTTTTGGCTTAGTCCCTCTAATCTGGGGTCGCCACAGCGGAATGAACCGCCAACTTATCCATCATATGTTTTACGCAGCGGATGCCCTTCCAGCTGCAACTCATCAATGGCAAACATCCATTCACACTCATTCACACTCATACACTACGGACAATTTAGCTTACCCAATTAACCTATAGCGCATGTCTTTGGACTTGTGGGGGAAACCGGAGTACCCGGTGGAAACCTACGCGAACACGGGGAGAACAAGCAAACTCCACACAGAAACGCCAACTGACCCAGCCGGGGCTCAAACCAGCGACCTTCTTGCTGTGAGGCGATTGTGCTACCCACTGCGCCACCGTGCTGCCCAGACTGAAAAAAATGATTCATTGGATTAACTACATTTTTTAAGGTAACAGATTGCAAACAATTTATATGGGCTGAATTTAAACAAACAAATTAAATATAGTAATGTTCAACTTGCTTCATTCATTTTCCTTTGGCTTAGTCTCTTATTTATCAGGGGTCACCAATGCGGAATAAACTGCCAACTATTCCAGCATATGCCCTTCCAGCCGCAACCCAGTACTGGGAAACACCCATACACTCTTATTCACACACTACGGTCAATTTAGTTCATCCAATTCACCTAGAGCGCCAGTCTTTGAGCTGTGGGGTAAACTGGAGCACCTGGCGGAAACCCACGCCAACAAGGGGAGAACATGTAAACTCCACACAGAAATGGCAACTGGCCCAGCCGGGGTGACCTTCTTGCTATGAGGTAACAGTGCTAACCACTGAGCCACCGTGCTGCCTGTTCCCAGCATCCTCAACTAAAATCTGAAACATTTCCAGACTGCATCTTAGCCTTGTTGATGTAATTCAATTCAGTGTTTTAGAGCTAAAAAAAAGACAGCACGGTTTACAGCTTTGCTCCTAGTGTAGAGCATCTGCAGAAGAATGCATTAGCCGAAATCACATTTGTATTGCTAATGGCCAGTGACAAAGCAGATCATACTCTACAAGCGTTTCAAAAACTTTCTTCAGGATGAGCTCATTTCCCATCTCCAGCACATCTGGGCAGACTGAAACACATCAATAATTCATGGTCACTTAACCTTTCCTGAAGACAGACACACTCATGCTTTGACTGGCAGATCTCACTGTTTGACTGATGGCAGAAACATGAAGATGTCAATGTGACAATCTGTCATAGATCAAACAGGCAAATTATTTTATTCACTTTTTTTTTTTTTTGCTTAGGATGACATGCCAGTGCTCTTAATATGCCAAAACACACAGCAGCTTTCCGTCACTCACTGATTTATTCTAGCTAGCTGGTCTATTATAGCCACAGAAAGGGTCATTGGATTTTGGATCTTCTATTACTTAATTTAGTTGAAAGATAGAAAGAAAGAACGAATCCATATAGAAATCTGATACAAAAAAAAGGTCTTGTACTACTAGTACAAATATAAATATGTATAAAAATGTAGTATAAAAGTGCATATTACCATAAAAAGAAATTGCGTTAAGGCTATTTTACTGTAAAATTAAACTGCGGTAGGACCGTGTTACCGGAAAACACATTTAAAAGTTAGTTACTGTAAAGGGGCAGTTGCGGTAACTTCCTGGCAGCACTGTTCAAAAAATTTTGCAAAAATGGACCCTTACATATATTTTTTTTAGGTTTTTCTGGCCGTCTGGTCAATATAACAAAGAGTGAAAAATTTAAGGGAGTCTAAATACTTTCCGTACCCACTGTAAATGTAATTAAAGCTAAAATGTAATTATTTGTAAAAATTTCAATTGTTTTATTTTAAATGTACAATTGTTTCAATCATTTTTGCAATATTTTAAAATATACTTTGTATATATATTCATTCATTCATTTTCATTTCGGCTTAGTCCCTTTATTAATCTGGGGTCGCCACAGCGGAATGAACCGCCAACTTATCCAGCATATGTTTTACACAGCGGATGCCCTTCCAGCTGCAACCCATCTCTGGGAAACATCCA
>CAIGQW010053650.1:4081612-4095825 GCA_903798125.1 Danio choprae | reverse complement strand
ATATATATATATATATATATATATATATATATATATATATGTGAAATCCAAACATGAATTTGTATGTAATTTGCATATATTGCCATATTTCTATCAGATTTCTTTTTTTCCTGCATTGACATACTGTATAGCATGATTTCACTTTTATCCAGCCTTTCATTAGTGACTCATTAATGTCTGAGTCATTGCTGTTAATTTATGATCATTCTTACATTTTAATTACTACAATTATCTTAGAGTTGACCTTTGTGCCGAACAGTCACATTTACGCCAGTTTAGCAGGTTGCGTTAAAAGTAATAAGTATGTAATTGGGTTCAAGTGAAAATGTCACAGAGGCCCAGATTAAAACACACAGGGGCCCAGGCCTATAGAAACCCAAGAGCCCTTTCAGAGGCTATCAAAAATGTGATACCACATGAGTCCTTATTAGCACATTTTAGCATTGTTATTAATTTTAAACAAGCACATAACCCCAAAGCTCATTGCTACTGTACAGTGAGCATGTACACTAAATATTATAGGTAACATTACATTTAAAATACCAGTGCTTTTACAGAAATATAAGCTCAAACAGGTTTTCAAAAACAGCAACAACATTTGCACATATGAATGATTTATGGGGATAGTTCACCCATAAATTTAAATTTGCTGTTTATTTATTTACTCACAGGCCTTAAAATGTATAATTCACTATTTTTCACCATCAGTATAGCATTAAAGCATACACATACACTTAATATACAAATACACACTGAACATGTACACATAGACATCACCTATATACTATGTAACAGCAGGCTAACTATGTTAATATAATAAGTTTAACTGTTAAAAGCTATTAATCGCTAGTTAATTAGTTAAAATTATTAGTAATTACTTAAGATATGATAACTAATAACCTTAGCTTTTCTGAATTTGATAGTAATGAAGTAATGTGCACCTTTTGTAAACTCCCCCTGATGTTAGATGGCGCTTAATAAGCTTGCAAGTCCTCAAAGAAAAGTGAAATGAAAGTCACCATCAAATCCTATTTGCTATTTTCCATAATAACTCTCTCCTACTGACATTGTAGTCATTGCTGTTGTGTTTACAGCTCTTTGTGTTGAGACACCAATAGAAAAAGCAGCTCCCCATTCATCTTGCCTTGGTGCATCATCTTCATTGAACAAAAGCGAAACTCATGCTTGCCTTGACTGTTTTGTGCTTGAGCACCTCCAGGTTGTGTTTACTGTAACTCCAGCAGCTCCAGGCATGTGAACAAAAGTGGCAATCTCGTTGGTGGAGCAGCTTTTGATCAAAAGTAAAAAAATAAAAATAAAAATAAAACGAGGAAGAAAAAAAAGACACGTTTTGTGCATTATCATTAGAATTTTGAATTATGTGCATTTTGATTAGAGATGTTAAACAATGGCGAAAATTGGCCTAGTGTGCACAGGCCTTTAGACTGTGTTTCACTCCACTTTTATACACACACTCATGAACGTCCCTTACCACTTCACCTCAGTGGAATCTCTGCCACCATTTTAAAGTCCGTTCCACAAGGGAAGTGTACATGGACATATCCTCGACCCCTCGATTTTGACAAAGGGAGTGAGTCTGCTTCATATATCCAGTCCAGCACTGTACAGTATTCAACATGTGAAGTGGTTCATTACCTTTCATCAAAGCTGCCCTAAAACTATTGAGCAACACTCTTTCTTGTAGTAGGACAGTTTTGAAAAACATTTTGTATTCACTTCGAATGTTGACTACTGTATATGTCCCACAATGCAATGCGATTGTGACGTGCTCCCACATGCTCAAGGGTTTAGGGCATTCCATTTAACCCATTCAGATCATCCGCCAGTAGTGGACACGTGTAACGTAATCAGTGACATACATCCAAATCAAAGAGAGCGAGTAAGGGCATAAAAAATTGTACTGGAATGCAGCCATAGAGGAGGTGTCATGATGATTTTGTTCCCCTCGGGTGCACATGCACAGCTTGGACAATTAAAAAAAAAAGTAAAACATATTTGAGAGAAAACAAAACTTGAGAGTTGTTGTTAAATTGTCCGCTGCGTGAAATGACTTACCTTAAAGGGACTTTGAATAAACCCACCATATTGCTTGCAGTGATCTTTCTCAACCTGTAACTACACTCTCAGAAGTAAAGGTACAAAAGCTGTCACTGGGGCGGTGCCTTTTCAAAAGGTACACTATTGTACTTAACAGCTGCACATTAGTACCTTTATGGCACACTTTTGTACCATTAAGGCTCACTTTTGTTCCTTTTTGTACCTTTAAAGTACTATGAGGTACAGATTTGTACATTTTTAGGTATTAATAGGCAGTGGCAGATTTGTTAATTTGGGGGCCCTTAGCAATTCCAACCATGGGGCCCAAAAGTCCTAATATACACCCTTTGTATTTATTTATTTGTTTGTTTGTTTGTTTGTTTTTCGGACTTTTTCTTATATAACTCAATCTTCTTTTCTACATTTTTTCTTAAAAAACAAATAACGAAGACAACTAAAAAGAATTAATCAATTGTTTCGTGTTGGCGTGGGTTTCCTCCAGGTGCTCCGGTTTCCCCCACAAGTCCAAAGACATGCAGTACAGGTGAGTTGGGTAAGCTAAATTGTCCATAGTGTATGAGTGTGAATGAGTGTATGGATGTTTTCCAGTGATGGGTTGCAGCTGGAAGGGCATCCACTGCGTAAAACATATGCTGGATAAGTTGGCGGTTCGTTCTGCTGTGGCGACCCCAGATTAATAAAGCGACTAAGCCGAAAAGAAAATGAATGAATGAATGAAATTGTTTCGTTTATAAAATTAATCTTCATCTGTTTTGACTGCTGAACTGCTCCATTATTAGGGGGTGGGGGACAAACTTGCGCAGACATAATAATTATGATGCACTTTTATTTAATAGACCCTCGACTTTACTAAATATGATAGAAAACTATGTTTTATATACAGAGTTTATACTATTAGGTATTTATTGGGGGCCCCCAAATTTCCTGGGGCCCTAAGCGGCCCTTTATCTCGCTTATCGGTTAAATCCGGTCCTGTTAATAGGTACTTTAAGGACCTTTTAGGAACAAAAAAAGTACCTTTTGAAATGGTACTGCCCCAGTGACAGTTTTTGTACCTTAATTTCTGAGAGTGTGGTTTTGTTCCAAGACTAAAATGTAGCAACTAAAACCCAACACCTAATTTATCTGTTGTGTAAATGTCCAGAAAATCAATTCTGAATTAGTGCATTAAAGTGGCTGTATTCACCCGTCTCATGCCAACTGTCTCTTTGACATCTTTTTGTGCCACCATTAGTGCAGTGAAGATGTCTTCTCCATTTAAGACTCATTTTGCTCTCCCCCAGGAGGATCATGACTTTCTTCTGAACTTTATAGTTTGGTGACCTCGGTTCACATTGCTTAAATGTCAGATGTGCTTCCATCCTTTCATCGCTGCTTTAGGCCTTGACTTGGAGTCCTGAATTAAACAAAATTACTTGAGCCAGTCTGGCTGTTGTATACATCTATGAAACAGTAATGATATTTGTGTTATTGTTAAAAAACCTCACTCTCAGGCACGAATGTTGGGATTGGGTCATAATTCATGCATTTATACCAACTTTTTTTTAAGTTTATAAAATGCAAGACTTACCAAGATTGTATTTATTTGATAAAATATGCAGTGAAATAATAATATAGTGAAATATTACTAAAGAAAATTAAGACCTATGTTTATTTCTTATTTAAATAAGAATTTATTGTATTATAGTATTTGTTGTATTAGCTTTTTGCTTATTTAAGGTGGCTTTTAATACTTAATTGTATCAAAAACTATTGTTCTGTATACTTTTATATTATTTCTCTTGTTGTTTTATTGCTCTTGTTTTATTGTAAGGTGTCCTTGAGCTGCCAAAAAAGTGCCTTTAAATAAAATGTATTATTATTAATATTATTGCACCCTCTGGTGTTGTTCAGCCATTTTAGACTGAAAAAAGATGTTTACTTTTGTATCGATCTTTATATGATCTTTATAAGATTTACAATTTGTAAATCTTTATATATTTTGTATCGATCTTTATACTTCTTTTAATACATTTTACATTTATATATTCATTCATTCATTCATTTATTCATTTTCTTTTCGGCTTAGTCCCTTTATTAATCTGGGGTCGCCACAGCGAATAAACCGTTAACTTATCCAGCATATTTTACGCAGCGGATGCCCTTCCAGCCGCAACCCATCACTGGGAAACATCCATACACACTCATACACTACGAACAATTTAGCTTACCAAATTTACCTGTACTTGTGGGGGAAACCCCACGCGAACACAGGGAGAACATGCAAACTCTACACAGAAATGCCAACTGACCCAGCCGAGGCTCGAACCAGCGACCTTCTTGTTGTGAGGCGATTGTGCTACCCACCGCGTCGCACTCCATTCCTATATTCATACAAGAAAATATGCCAGGACTAATTTATATCAAAACAACATATACAGTATGTGTGTTTAATTTGGAATCGTTTAAAAGCAGTCCTCTAAAAAGACCATATATCAAATAAAAATTGATTCACGGATTATCTTAAAATATTAAATTATTTAGTGAAATAAAACTTCACTGTCAGGTTTGACCATGAACAACTCAAGTGTGAATCATAAATTAACAATACCCGAAGGTTGATAGATTTTTAAATATGATTTATTCTGTTTCTAGGATGGAGTATGTGGGAAAGGAAAAGAAAAAGAAAAGCCTTTTGTCAAATTTTTGCAAACATAACAAGACTTTTTCTTTTATCTGGCTGATTAATTAGTGAATTTTGTCTGCCTAATCTCTGTAAATCTATAAACATAATACATTTCAAGGGAAAATGTCACTAAATAAATAAATAATTTAGTTAGTTACAGTGTTACATCTCGCAAAGATAGTATCAAACAATAATGGTTTTCTTCTTTTGGGGAAAAAAACAAAACAGCAGCAACAACAAAACCGAAAGCACCTACCAGTGTGATAATTTGACTCAATAGAATCTTAGCAACCAAATAATAAAGTCCAAGCAACAACCAATATGCACAGAGCTCACATACTGTAGCATGTGCCTGAAAACATTTCTGGTGCATATGGGGACATTAGACAAACATTATATCTACAGATAGCAAGACCTCTGGCCAGAAAGTAAAGTAAAAAAAACAATATTTAAGCCTCCGGAAGGTCATTTTTCAGGTGTTAATAATTCAGGGTGTCCAAGAGTAGCAGGACTGCATTATTAAAGTATAGAGAGTCAGAAGTCTAGTACCTGCCACCTGATTTTCTTTTTGTAACCCACTGCTGCTTCTCCTGGGCTTTGCTACTCAGATCCTATTAAATTATCGCACTGCATCATGGTGTACTCTTTCATCCAGTGACTTAAGAAAGTCATCATTAAGTCATTAAGTCATTATTTGATAGCCTTTAGATTTAATTTGATTCAGGAAAGAGGTCTGGCTGTCGAAGGATCGAGGTTCTGTCAGTCTTGTTGACTTTACTTTTTTTTATTGGGTTAGAGAAGTTTAGAGTTACAAAGCAGATTAGTCAGCATGAATGGAAGGATCATTTACGGGTCAATGTGAAGTGCAGTATCTGGAAGTGACAGGCTTGACTCAGGAAAATCTATGGTTTGTATTTAAGGAACACAATTTTTTAACACATTTATTAATTTATTTAATTTATTATTTATTTATTTATTTATTTATTTTATACATTCTTTTATCTTCGTTTGACTTAGTCCCTTATTTATCAGGGGTCGCCACAGCGGAATGAACCACCAACTATTCCAGCATATGTTTTACACAGCGAATGCCAGTGCTGGAAAACACCCATACACTCTCGCATTTACACACACTCATACACTACGGCCAATTTAGTTCATCCAATTCACCTATAGCACATGTATTTGGACTGTGGGGGAAACCAGAGCACCTGGAGAGACCCACGCGAACACCTATATATTAATTCATTTTTTAATTTTATTTTTATTTGCAAATAGGCAAGTTTTACACCTAGAGTTTTTAATAAATTCAGCCAATCTCCAGGACTGGCGGAAACACTTTTAGCTTAGCTTAGCATAAATTATTGAATTGGATTAGACCACTAGCATCTCGCTCAAAACATTTTTTTGACACTTTTCCTATTTAACGCTTGACTTCTGCAATTATATTGTGTATAAGGCTGATGAAAAAAAAAGAAAGGTTGGTGTTTTCTAGAGAAGGGTCTAGCTGCAGACCGGGTGCAGATGCAAAATGAGCCGCATGCAATGCTTTTAATGCGCACACCTAACTCCACCCCTAACCCTACCCTTCACAGTGACATCACTAGGTCCATTGAGGGCAATTTGTCTGAGATTGCATGTCTAACACTGCATGTCTCAGCTTGCACATACAATTCTTCAGTCAGATATTATTAGTTTTCTAGGCTGATTAGGCTATGAATTATACTGTCATTCTGGCATGATAATAAAAAAAAACTTTCCTGCTGTACCATGGCTGCAGCATGCGCAATTATATAATGCATTGCCTGAAATTAGTCCTCAGCTAGGTTACTAGGTAAAATCTCTGTGTAAAATCATTGCTGTTGCTGCAGCCATGTTACTGCAGCAAGGTTTCTTGATTATTATAAGAGTATAGTTCCTAGCCATATCACCCTAGAAAACAGCAGCTTTTCATTTTCCATCAGTCCTAGTTCATAATGTAACTACAAAAGAGTTTAAGCTTTAAATCAGCTAATTATCTAAACCCTTTTTAGAATGGTAAGAGTGAGATGCTAATGGTCTAATCCGTTTCAATGATTTATGCTAAGCTAAGCTAAAAGCTAAAAGACCCAGAGATTGACTAAATGCACTCAAATAGGGTAAAACTCTAGCAGAGTTGTAAAATGAGCCTATTTGCAAAAGAAGTGGAATGTTCCTTTAAAGAAGTAGTTCACACAAAAGGTCTATCATTAAACTTTCAATTAGAGAATCGTGACATGAAAATAAATCAGGGACTAAGCCGAACGAAAATTAGAATTCTTGTCAAAGTATCAATTTAATGCCCTCCTGCTACTATGCAGCAATTTAATTTAATCTTTAAGTCTATGTTTTTCTCATCTGAACCTTTTTGCCAGATTTTCTAATAAATGTTGTGCATAATAGAGCCCTGCAATTTAGTGTATAACCACTCTCTGTAGTCTGAATTTGACTGGCTTACCGTTATAGCAGTATAATTTCCCTGGGTTTTGTGTTTGAGACTTTTATTATGTTCCATTCCTTATATTCATGTGTCTGGTTGTAGTCATGGGTGGCGCAGTGGGAAGCACAATCGCCTCACAGCAAGAAGGTCGCTGGTTTGTGTGGAGTTTGCATGTTCTCCCAGTGTTGGCGTGGGTTTCCTCCGGGTGCTCCGGTTTCCCCCACAAGTCCAAAGACATACGCTATAGGTGAATTGAGTAAGCTAAATTGGCCGTAGTCTATGTGTGTGAATGAGTGTGTATGGATGTTTCCTATTGATGGTGTCAGTGTTCGTCCGCGTCATCTTTTGTTATTGTCATGTAATTCCTTTTTGTCCTTCTCCCGCCACCGTCATTGTTCATCTGTTCCACCTGTGTTCATCCCGTCTGTGTCATCAGTGTAATCAATCCTTTATCTATTTATACCCTTTCGTCTGTGTCCATTGTTGTCCGGTATTTTGATTTGTGTGGTTCTGTTCCTGTGTCGTCCTGTCTTCCCGCATCCAATATCTGTTCCCCGTAAGTGTTCAATAAATCCGTTTGTTAATGTATCCCGTATTCAGTCTCGTTATGTCATCTTCCGCCAGCCAGGCGTTACAGATGGGTTGCGGCTGGAAGGGCATCAGCTGCGCAAAACATATGCTGGATAAGTTGCCGGTTCATTCCGCTGTGGTGACCCCAGATTAATAAAGGGACTAAGCTGAAAAGAAAATGAATGAATGAATGGTTGTAGTCCTTTTGTGTTTCAAAAGTTCCTCTTTGTTTATCTCCTATAGGTGTGCTTTGTTAGCTTATCTGTACTTACAGTCATTTGTTTCAGTTTGGTGTCAGTCATTGTTCCTGTACAAGCTTGCTTTGTTTCACGAACATGTTAACATTAATTAAAAACAAAATTGAGCTCTGTGTGTTTGGAGTGTGTCATGTAAGACATCGGAAAAAGAAACATAATATGCTAGCACACCGGTCAAGCATGTCCATCTAGCACATGTTTACATTGTAAGTGCTGAATGTATTTTTACATGGCATTCCCCATGTGGTTGTGAAGTCTAGTGCTGAAACCAGTGAGCCATATGCTAAAGACTGAGAGCCGCTTGAACATTTACTCTGGGCTGTTGAATGTGTTTACATCTGTGAATATCAAAACACGTCCAGAAGTTGCCATTAGACAGGCAGCCTTGGGTTTTCACCTGAGCAGTTTATCGATTTAGGTTGTTGTTGTCTCATAAAATATGCAAATCGTTAAAAGCTGAACAGTTACCAAGCACAGAAGTTTATTAACCCATCCTTAAAGGGGACCTATTATGCAAAAATCACTTTTAGAAGTGGTTTAAACAGTTGTGTGGCAACAGTCTGTAAATATAATCAGCTTCTAATGGTAAAAATGTATTAATTTAATTCTTTATTATCACACTTCAAAATAAAAGTCTGCAGAAATGCTTTGAATTAAATTCTCCCTTTGTACGTGTCATCAGAGGGGAAAGCCCCTCCCATTAGTGACGATCTCTTCCTCATTAGAATAGGACATTAGTCTTGTTTTGGAATCTGCCACTATGCTGACACATAGACATTTGTAGCGCCACCCTCTTTTGAAAAGAGCACAATCTCATTTGAATTTAAAGCGACAGTCAGCAAAAAGGCACAATTAGGATCAAAGCCTAAAAGGGGCAGTTTCAACGAGTTATAAAACATTATTTGTGTGATATTTGGAGCTGAAACTTCACATACACACTCAGAGACTTATTTTACATCTTGAAAAAAGGGCATAATAGTTCCCATTTAAGGAATAGTTTTCTGACTATGCTTTATATAGACGTTTGAAGAGTATTCAGTCTCAAGGGAATTTAATTGAAATGCAAGTCAACTCTTTTTGACTGTCACTTTGTGTTTAAAGTAGTCTTAAGGTTGATACGCATAAAACTATATTCATTGAAAATTGTTTATGTAACACAGCCGGATGCCTTTCATTTTTTCAACAGTATTCATGCATTACATGTCATGGCTTTACTGAAATACACAATCTTTTAACATCCTTCGGCAGAGTTTGTATAATAGGACAAAAGCCCAGAATATTCAAGAGTTCTCATATACAAGGATACAATATAAAGCATTTCAATAACACTGATTTAAGTACTTTTTAATGCACCTTTTAATTTTGTTATATTGCTAATTATTTATTAGTTGTACTACCAGTTTTTTTGCAACTTGGTATTCAATGGCATGCATTAGAAAAAAAAGGAAAGACCAATTTTTCTAACAAAATCTTACTTTGGATTTCCTCTACAAATGGGAAAATGCTTTGAGCATTTTCAAAGACTTAACAATACACTATCCTTTCATTATGTTCGTGGCTGTTTTTGTCCCATTGTCTTCCATTATAACGACATTTTTTTGATTGCAAAGCCACGACACCATATAATCATGAATTCTTGATTGTTGGTGGTTTTCCCTGTTGGGAAGAGGTACAATTGGTAATTTTTACTGTTAAAATATTAGTTAATTTAAATAAACTAGTCAATTTTAACAATAGATAAGGGTTAACTCATGAACAACCATTGCAAAGGAAAAAATAAAACAAAAATTGTATTTTCATTTCTAAGTGCCTTGGTTATTTAGCAAAACACAGTTCTACTTTCATGGATACTCACACTACAGAGAGGAAATACTGCACAATTTACAGTAACTTACTGACAGTTTTCTTGCCACTAAGACTAAATATACAAGCACATTGTAAATAAATAATTACAATTGTGCTGCATTTTTTTTTTTATTACAATTGTAATCACTAATTTACAGTGCGCTTGTATATATACAGTCTTACTGAGAACCAAAACTGCCACTAAGTTACTGTAAATGTTATAGTTAATAATTCATTTACAACGTGCTTGTAAATTTAAAGTTTTACCGGCAACCAAACTTGCCAGTAAGTTACTGTAACTATACTATAGTATACTATAACTCCCGCAAATTCTGAACAATGAAGCTTGCATTACAAATCAAGTGCTTATCAATTGTTTTCTACTTTTAATCCCCAGAAATTTTAATCAACCAAAATTGGCAGTAAGTTACTGTAAAGTTTACAGTTAATTGTAATTACTCATGTACAGTATGCTTGTAAATTTACAATCTTATTGGCAACCAAATTTACCAGTAAGTTACTGTACAATTTTACAGTATTTTTTTATAGCGCACACCTACAACTCTCTCAAATTTTGAACAATGACACTTACATTACAAATCTAGTGCTTATCAGTTGTTTTCTACTTTTAATCTCCAAAAATGTAAATTCTCATTAGATTATAAGTAGACTGTTAGGTTGGGGTTAGGGTTGGGGTTAGGCTTGGGGTTAGTGTAAGTTGACATGTACTTGCAAAGTTTCTTATAGTCAGTTAAATGTCTGTTAAAGGAGCAGTATCAACAGATATTAAGCAGACAGTCTACTAATAATCAAATGGACCATCAAAGTGTTACCAGTTACTGTAAATGTTACAGTTAATTGTTATTGTTAGTGTGCTTGCAAATTTACAGTCTTACTGGCAAACAAAATCACCAGTAAGTTACTGTAAATTGTAAAGGACATTTTTGACAGTGCAAAACCACAACTCCCTACAAGTTCGAACAATGAAGTTTACATTACAAATCAAGTGCTTATACATGTACATTCGCAGTGTTACAGTAAATTTACAGTGTGCTTGTAAATTTACAGTCTTTCACTGGCAACCAAAATTGCCAGTAAGTTACTGTAATTTCACAGCATTTTTTTTCAGTGCACAACTACTGTACAACTCTCTCAAATTCTGAACAATGAAGCTTACATTACAAATCAAGTGCTTATCAGTTGTTTTCTACTTTTTATTTCCACTATACCCATCAGCCACAATGCCTTTTAGTCTTATGATTAAGTGGCAACACCAAAGACTACGTGTACAATGAACCAGAATAAATAATCCTCCCTGTTCTCCCTTGAGCACAAGACTGTCTGACTTCTTCATCAGCTCACAGGCAACACCTCTGCTTCAAACATCCTCCAGAATCTCATTAATCCTGTTACATACCAAATTTCCTGTGACATCACAGATCACTCTGTTCAAATTTTCATCAAAACCACAGAGTTATTTTGTACGGATCTGCCTCCAGCATAAATTATGCCTTGCAACCACGATGTCTGTTTGTTTGTGATATTACAAGAAGTGCAATAAGAGGATACTAATGTATGATTTTCTCATAAGATAATGTCAGGGTTTCCACAGAAACAGAGGTTAGTGAGATAGCAGTGTGACAGGTGCGCTGGTTATTAAGGGGATCACTGCAAAATCCCTCTTATCCTTCATAATATGTAAATGCCAGAAAACAGGTACGATTTTGACTGAGGGAAATTAATATGCATGAATCTCAACCCAGGCTCATTCTGAATATGTACCTTTATATAAATTTCTGCAGAGTACCAAATACATCCCAGGAGGTATGTTTTTCTTGCAGTTTTTGTTTTCGTGTAAATCCACCATAGGCCGCTGTCGACTGACTGACTGACTGACTGACTGACTGACTGACTGACTGACTGACTGACTGACCGATCAACTGACCCACCCTCCTTCTTCCCTAAACCCAACTGACAGTGTTTTCAAAAGCACCGATTGACCTGCCCACACACTTCCCTTAACCCAATCAACAGTGTTTTCAAAAGCAAACCAGAAAAAGAAAAGCCCTCGCCTGATTTTTACCACGTTTTCAGATTTTACCACATTCTCACCCTGTTTTTTTACTTATTTATTTAATTTTTTGGCTTTTGTTTTTGTCTTACCTGCTTTCTGGAACCATTCTTCGCCAGACTCAAAACCCGTAGTTGCGGTCAACTCAAACGAGCCATTTGGCAAACTGGTAACAGCAGAAAAGCCATCCACACGAAGGTAAGTGGTCAGCTAGTAAGCGCGAAAATCGGTCAGCTGGAAGGCGTCATACTGCCCCTTAGCGTTCATTTTCAAGATGAAATGCAGCCAAACGTAGCTCTGGCTACATCATTCCCGATCTCCAGAAATGTATATAGGGCTACGTTTTCAGAATGAGCCTATGTTGGTTTAATCATGTCTTGTTTATTTATTCCCATGAGTTTTATTTGTTCTTTGTTTGGAATTATATTGTCCTCCTGTTCCTCCGTGTGTTCCTGTTTCTGGCCTGTGAGTTTTTTTGTAAATAAATATACATTTTAGATTATTCCTGTGACCCGTGTTTTTGTGAGAGAGCTAACTGGGACAATATCATCCTATCTTTCTATTTTTAGCACGTAATTCATTCATTCATTTATTCATTCATTCAGTCAGTCATTCATTCATTCATTCATTCAGTCAGTCATTCATTCAATCATTCATTTTCCTTTGGCTTAGTCTCTATTTCAGAGGTCGCCATAGCATATGTTTTACGCAGCAGATGCCCTTCCAGCTACACCCTGTACTGGGAAACACCCATACACACTCATTCACACACACACACACACACACACACACACACACACACACACTACGACCAATTTAGTTTGTTCAATTCACCTATCCTGCATGTCTTTGGACTGTGGAGGAAACACAGGAGAACATGCAAACTCCACACCTTCTTGCTGTGAGGCGACAGTGCTAACCACTGAGCCACCACAATATTGCAGTGTAGTTAGGACAATATACACATTAAAAATTGTTTTACATTTACGTTACATACTTTTTTTTTATAAATAAAAACAATTATCTTTTCCCCGTCATAAGTGTGTCATAAATGAACAAAATATGTTCCCCTCCCCCTTCTTGGCTCATGAGCAGAATCAACTTGTCACTCAAATAAGATCAAAGTTCCATCCTGATTTAATTAATATTAAAATACCGCGTTAATATTATGCGATTACATTAATGTGATAACATTGAGGAGTATTTTCAGGAAATGGAGAAGAAAGTCAAGGGTTATGCTTCAAAGAAGTTATTTTTGAACAGCAGAATAAATCACATGAAAGATATCCTCAGTGGTTTGCCTCTATGATAGTAGAATTATGTATTATATGATGTTTTTTTTTGTTATGTAGAGTTCATTTATTCCTATAATCCCTGCATGAGATGGAGGTAAACAGATTTGGGTCACTCTCCATGATGGAGGGGTTTCAGAGTGAGATTTAGCTCAAGCTTTAAATCCCCTCCAGACCACCTAATTAATAAAGTTAGTAATGTATAATGGGATGCTGGAGGAATTGTTATAGGAGTGAAATGAGTGGCCTGGATATTTCTTTGAATTGTGAAATAAGCATGCTACTTAATCTCAAACTTTCACTTGCAACTCAACTTTATGGTAATAATACTTGATTCTGATTGGCAAGTCACAATAAATATTCTGCAGTGTTTTTTTTTATTAAAATGAGGAAAGTTTTTCACTCTCTCACTGAATTCCCAGGATAATTATATATGATTTACATAAATCAGAGACATTTCTACAGTGGGAAAAAATACCTTTAGAGATATATTGGAGAGGGAAAAAGTATTATGAATTTTTTATTATTTGTCAAATATTTTATATTGATGTTTAACGGAGCAAGGGCATTTTCACAGTATTTCCTATAATATTTTTTTTTCTCCGGAGAAAGTTGTATTTCTTGTTGTATATCCAAGTTTGGATGGAATAAATAACTTCTTTACATTTTTAAAAGCATTTTTAAGGTCAATATTATTCGCCCCTTGAGTTTTTTTTTTCTCTTGATTGACTACAGAGCAAATCCCTGTTATCCAAATGTTTTTGAAACACTTTTAGCTGAATAATATTACAGTGTCTTGCAAAATAACTAGAAAATAACACGCACTCTCATCATGGCAAAGACAAAATAAAATGTTAAATATTAGAAAGTAATTATTAAAATTATTATATTAAAATGTATTAATATCCATTTTATAGCACTTCTTAAATATAATAATAATAATAATAATAATAATAATAATAATAATAATAATAAT
>CAIGQW010053650.1:4057917-4071449 GCA_903798125.1 Danio choprae | reverse complement strand
CTCATCCTGAGGTTGAGCGAAATTAACCAGAACAGCCTCGGATTTCATTAAATAAATGCATTAATTTAATAAAATCCTCTAAAAACCCACACGCGCGGTGACTGTTAGACATTTGTCATTATATAAGGCCTTCAATCATATTACTTGCTGAAAATAAATTGCCGTTGGCATCGTATCTGTGCTGTGCCCCCGCAGTGTAAATCAGTGAGCCGGTGCTGTGGGTAAACCACGTCGCCGCGAGGAATGGACTGACCCGGCCTGCATCGATCAACCAGTCTGACTCATTCACCCACAGAGAAAGAGAGAGATGGAGAGATGGACAGACTGATAATACCGCTGGACATTTGTCTTCCTGAAAGTGGAGGTCGTGTTGAGAGGAGGGCTGGAGAACGGGCTGGACACTTTATTTTCTATCCACAATAAACACGGCCATAGATTTTCTTGCCTTTTCAAGGACTCAAGTTTATACCAAAGTTTCATTTTGCAGCAATTTGTTATGTCTGGGAAGTTGATGTCCATGAGTTCTGGACTGTTTTTGTTTTGGTCATTGATTTTGATTGGTTGAGATGGCATTGAATGTTCAGTTCGCTTTTATAATGTAGATTGTGTCAAAGCAGCTTAACATTGTAGAAGTTCTATAGTCAATTGAAACGGCTTCAGTCCATTTTCCAGAGTTGAAGTTCAGTTTAGTTCAATGTAAATATCACTGCTGAAAGCCCAAACACTGAAGAGCAAATGCAACGAAGTTTCATGTTGCAGCAATTTGTTAGTCTGGGCAGTTGATGTCCACGAGTTCTGGACTGTTTTTGGTTTGGTTGTTTATTTTGATTGGTTGAGATGGCACTGTACATTCAATTCAATTCATCTTTACTTCTATAGCGCTTTTATAATGTAGATTGTGTCAAAGCAGCTTAACATTGAAGAAGTTTTAGTCAATTGAAACGGCTTCAGTCCATTTTCCAGAGTTGAAGTTCAGTTCAGTTCAGTGTAATGAAAATGTCACTGCTGAAAGCCCAAACACTGAAGAGCAAATGCAACGAAGTTTCATGTTGCAGCAATTTGTTATAATTGGGCAGTTGATGTCCACGAGTTCTGGACTGTTTTTGGTTTGGTTGTTGATTTTGATTGGTTGAGATGGCACTGTACATTCAATTCAATTCATCTTTATTTCTATAACGCTTTTACAGTGTAGATTGTGTCAAAGCGGCTGAACATAGAAGAAGTTCTAGTCAATTGAAACGGCTTCAGTCCATTTTCCAGAGTTGAAGTTCAGTTCAGTGCAATGTAAATATCACTGCTGAAAGCCCAAACACTGAAGAGCAAATGCAACAAAGTTTAATTTTGCAGCAATTTGTTATAATTGGGCAGTTGATGTCCACGAGTTCTGGACTGTTTTTGGTTTGGTCAATGATTTTGGCTGGTTGAGATGCCACTGTACAATGTAATAAATGCTGGGTTCCACTCAATCGATTTGTGTTGGGTAAACATGAAGGAATTAAGTTATTAACTTATTAGTTTTTACAAAAGTGGATTGAACATAAAACAATTAGCAATTAACAAAATTATTAAAATAATTAAAAATTAACAAAAATCATGAATTGTGTTGTTTCAGCTCATTTTAAATAAGTAGTTTAAACAAACAGCTAACATCATTTTTTTTTTCATTGTATGTTAATCAAGTTTACAATTTAATGATGCTTCTTTCTGGTTAAAACTAGTATCCTGTTTACATTATTGACATATGGGACACTGAACAACAAAATCATAGTAATAATCATAAGGGTCAGTTTTTGGATACTAATGTACATCATTAAAAAAAAGCTTTCCATTGGTGTATGGTTTGTTAGGATGAAGCAATATTTGGTCGAGCTACAACTGTTTGAACTTCTGGAGTCTGAGGGTTCAAAGAAATTTAAATATTGGGATTTAAAAATTGGCTTTAAAGTTGTCCAAATTAAGTTCTTAGCAAAGGATAAAGCTGATCAAAAATTAAGTTTTGATATATTTACAGAAGAAAATGTCACCATGGAACACAATCTTAATAGTATAATAATTTTTGGAAGTATTGTAAATTGTCCGTTTTGATCTAATATTTATCTATTATAATTTTTATTCATTTATTTATTTACTTATTATATAATATTTTTGTCTATTCCCACATTTTTTTCCTTTATTATTTTGAATAAATGTTTTTTTTTTATAAAGAATAATAATATATTGTGATGTCTCGAGAGGATTTATTTATTTTTAGCAAGTCCTTAATCCTGCTTGCTGTTGCAAATTATTACAGTTTTCAAATCCTAACCTTGGCTTAAATTCAATTAAAATGCTATCAAATTAAGATGCTAATTAAACCACATTTTTTTATCCCTTTTTAGCAACTTCTATGATATAGAATAGAATGAATAGTCTATTGAATGAATTGAGGTTAATTAATTGGTAATCACAGTATCTGTTGATAAAAATACACACTTTATTGGATACACCTGTTCGCAAATGGCTTATAATTTGCTCCGATATACACCAAGCATCAAAATAAGGCAGAAATGTTAAGTGATTTTGAACATATCTTGATTGTCGGTCTAGACAGGCTGGTCTGAGGCCTGTCTGCACGGGTATTTTAAAAAACAAATGTTCCACATGGTTTTGCCGATCATCTACATGCAAATACAGTATCAGGTATTAGAGATTTAGCTTTTTTTTCCAATGGAAGACGTTGGTCTTTGTGCCTCTATCTCCTTTCACAGACTTCTGATTGGTCGACATGGCTTTTTTCTTAAGGTGATATCCCCTGTTGGTATGACATGCTCTTGACAGTGCATCCTAGCATGTTTTTGCATCATCATGTTGACAGATTTTCTTTAGTGAATGAGCGAAAAATACAGTTTATAAAAAATACCTGTGTATATGTGGCATGGCAACTTGTAATTGTAAATACAGTAACTTGATGCATTGAATCGCATGCCAATATGAATCTAAATCTCTGAGGAATGTTTCCAGCCCATTGCTGAATAAACAATTAATGCAGTACTAGCAAGGTGTAAGTAATAAAGTGGTTGGTGAGGGCACACTGTACTAGTCTAAGGGGAGGGCTTCAGATGTTATGTTGAACAGCGGGGGGTCTTTAAGTCTGAATATTTGAGAAGCACTGGACTACAGCATTTTTATGATGCAATGCACTGATATTGAACGCTAAGGAATGTTTGTGTTAAACCCATGCATTCTGTTCTGCTAGTATGCATTCTAAAGCAGTGGTCACACTATAGAGTTTGAGCATGCAAAATTCTGTTGTACGGCGCTGGGAAAGGGGACTGGATGTTTTCACATTAATAAAGCGAGCGATTGCTCCATATTTAAAATTCCAAATTGTTGTACTTTTTGATCTTCTATTGGTCTCGTGCAGAAATTTTGCAGGTCAGAGTTCACCAAGCTTGAACATAGGAATGCAGCGACATGCAAAACTTGTTAATTACATGCGTATGAATGGAAGTAAATGGGGCGAAAAGTGCAGTGTGACCACAGCTTAAAAAGTGGCAACATACATTCGTTTCCTTTAAAAAAAGCTGTTTGTGGTGTCCACAGCGGAATGAACTGCCAACTAATCCAGCATATGTTTTACGCAGTGGATGCCCTTCCAGCTGCAACCCATCACTGGGAAACACCCATACACTCTCATTCACACACATACACTACAGACAATTTAGCTTACCCAATTCACATATAGCGCATGTCTTTGGACTTGTGGGGGAAACAGGAGCACCCGGAGGAAACCCACGCTAACACGGGGAGAACATGCAAACTCCAGACAGAAATGCCAACTGATCCAGCCGTGGCTCGAACCAGCGACCTTCTTGCTGTGAGGTGACAGCGCTACCCACTGTGCCACCGCGCTGCCTCAGTAATTATTTAGTAAGTAATTAATTGGTTGACTGATTTCCTTTTTGATTACATTAATTATTTTTTATAAAACAGTTCATGCAAAACTAAAAATATGAATCGCACTCCATACAATTTATGCTATACAAAATGACCGTGCTTTTAACTGTGAAAATCTGTAAGATGCTATAGTAAATGTCTGTAAGTTGGTTAACAGTAAGTTTCCTTTTAACACTTTTTGTTGACATTTATTTATTTATTTGTTTATTTATTTATTTTTATGTTATATCAAATTTTAATAAATAATGTTTACTGTTGGGTGACACGGTGGCTCAGTGGTTGGCACTGTCGCCTCACAGCAAGGAGGTCGCTGGTTCGAGTCCCAGCTGGGTCAACTGGCTTTTCTTTGTAGAGTTTGCAAGTTTGCATGGCGACCCCTGATGAATAAAGGGACTGAGTCAAAGGAAAATGAATGAATGAATGAATGTTTACTGTATTGGTGTCATGTATGTTAGCATGATGGTGTTTAGTAGTTGTAAGAATGACAATGAGAACTCTTGAAAAATCTCTCTCTCAGAAAAATCTGTTTGTGATGAGCACTGGTTGAGTTTTTGTCTGTGTAACAAAGATACAATCTGTAGATTTAAGTACAGTAGTTTAAAGCATTGGTGTATAACATTATAAATTAATAAAAATGCTCTAGTTTACCATAAAATTTTGACATTTCTTTTACAATTTCTACTGTGGGCAACATGGTGACTCAGTGGTTAGCACTGTCACCTCACAGTAAGAAGGTCGCTGGTTTGAGGCTGGGACATTTCTGTGTGGAGTTTGCATGTTCTCCCAGTGTTGGCGTGGGTTTCCTCCGGGTGCTCCAGTTTCCCCCACAGTCCAAAGACATGCAGTATAGGTGAGTTGAATAAACTAAAATTGGCCATAGTGAATGAGTGTGTGTGGATGTTTCCCAGTACTGGGTTGCAGCTGGAAGGGCATCTGCTGTGTAAATCATATGCTGGATAAGTTGGCGATGTTTTTCCAGCCGCAACCCATCACTGGGAAACATCCATACACACTCATACACCACAGACAATTTAGCTTACCCAATTCACCTATAGCACATGTCTTTGTACTTGTGGGGGAAACCGGAGCACCCGGAGGAAACCCACGTGAACACGGGGAGAACTTGCAAACTCCACACAGAAATGCCAACTGACCCAGCTGGGGCTCGAACCAGCAACCTTTTTGCTGTGAGGCGATTGTGCTACCCACTGTGCCACCGTGCTGCCCGTTTTACTATAAATGTCAATGTCACATGTTTTTAAGTGTATATTCGATATATTCTGAAGCCATAGCTTTGTGTCATTAAGTACAAAGGCGCAAAAAAGGATGTAATGACGGGATGCAAATATTCATAATGGAAAATACATATTTTAGTCCTTAAAAGCATTGAAAAATATTTTTTCCCCTCATTGTTATGCGTCCATGATTTCAATAAGTAAATAAACTAACTGTAAAAAAGCCACAGTAAAAAATCTGTAACCTGGTTAACAATAAGTTTCCTTAATATATACGGCAAATAACTGTAAATTGACTTTTCCAGAATTCCCTTTGAAGTTTTATGCTTTATAGAGTTTTATGTTTCATTTAATGTTGATAAATAATATTTATTCCATTACTTTAATTTTGTTTGTGTTACCATTATGGTGTTTTCTAGTTCTATGAATGACACTGAGCACCTTCTAAATTATTATTATTATTATTATTATTATTATTATTACAGTATGTGTCTCTGCTTGTGGGAAAAGTTGTTTGATATGAGCTTGTTTCATTATATGACTTTCTCATAACCATATGCATATGGTTGTGTTTTTGTCTGTGAATCAAAGAATATGATGTGTAGATGGTGTAGATGTGTAGTGCTTCAAATCATTGCTGTATTAACACTATAGATTAATGAAATACTTTAGTTTACCATAAAATTTGAAATTTAATATATGGTTTGAATCATATTTTAATGGTAAAACACTGTCAACCACAGCTGTCATTTTTTTTACTGTAAGTTTGATGGATTTTTTTACAGTAACAAACCATAATGTAAGTCACTAAATGCCTGTAAATCCTTCTAATCACGATTTTACAGGAATTAACATTTACAGTGGGGGAAATAGGTATTGAACACTTCACCATTTTTCTCAGAAGTGTGGTTTATTTAAAAACTAATTTCGAGAGGATCACGTGCTTAGGATTGAACATGGCTGGCATTGCATCAGCTCCGTTTATTGCACCAATCAGACCAATACCGACACACTACAAATAACCAGAGTTTTTCACTCTAGTCATCTTCGTCTTGAAGAATCCCACATTCCACCCCTACTCCTTCCTTTCTCCTGACTGGGCGGCACGGCGGCCCAGTGGCTAGCACTGTTGCCTCACAGCAAGAACACCACCGGATTTGCCCCTCACAGGGTCGGTCGGCGTTTCTGTGCGAAGTTTGCATGTTCTCCCCGTGCTCATGTGGGTTTTCCCCAGGCTTCCCGGTTTCCCAACCGTCCAAAGAAATTCACCATAAGTAAGTTGACTTCTCAAAAATAACATCTTAAGAAATATCTCAAGCACGTTCACAGCAGGGGAGTTCTCGAGACCTACCTGAGCTCAAACTCCCCTCTCGCCCTTCAAACGGGAGGGAGCCCCGGGCTCAAGGATATTCTGAGCACAGGGCTTTCTCCCGGGACAGCATGCCAAATACGCTTTATTTTCAATCATCAGCTAAGTGTGAACTCTTGAAAACATTTTTTCAAAGTCTAAAAGTGCTGTTTTAACAAATCTAATTAGTTTACAAATAAAGTTATGTGTAATAAAATGAAATGAGACAGGTAAAAAGTATTGAACACATGAAGAAAGGAAGGTGTAGAAAGGCAGTGAAAGCCCAGTAGCTCAGTAATTCTTCACCAACCCTCTGCCCTTCATCATTGTAAATGAATATTAGCTACTTCAGTCCAACATCTACATTATCAGGATGATGAAGATGAAACCAGGGTGGACATTTCAGCAAGACAATGATCCAGCCAAGGTAACTCTCAAATGCTTTCAGAGAAAAAAAATCAAGCTGTAGAATGACCCAGCCAATCGCCTGACTTTAATTCATTTGAAAATACAAAATAAAGATCAGTTGGGATAGACAAAACCCACAAGACTTTTACACTCTGCTGAAGAGCAATGCAAGTGAGTTAATTCTCCATATGAGAGGCGTCTTTAAGCTCCCATCACCAAAAAAGTCTAAACTTTGTCAAATAGTCAAAACTTTTCCTTTTTTCCCTTAGCTATTAAATATATAGTGAAGACTTTTTATTGTTTGTTTGTCTATTATAGACAAAATTGAAATAGAAAATAATATAGTAGCCCATGCATGTTTAGAGCTACACCAGGTTTATGCCTTGAGCAAACGATGACAGATTTCTCATGTTTGGGTGGTCCATCCCTTTAATTCAATGAGGTTGGTAGAATGAGGAACTATGGAAACCCTGGAGAGAAAGATGGTAAGAGGCCAGTCATGCTATAAATACATACGCTCATAATTCTTAAGCACAGTGGCAGAAGGAAGATTTGTCATAATTAGGCTTATTTAATTCCGCACAGAGAACTTAACCAGCCGGCTGGGGCAACTCTTTCTTTTTACATCTCTTCTTTTCCCCTCTGTAGCCTCACACTTTTTTTATTTGACTCCGGCATTCATCATATTTCTGGCCTCGCTGCTGTTACCTTTGTGTGAGGGTTATGATGAAGAAGGGCCTATAAACCTCCCAGTGTCTCTCAAATGAGATTAGAATGGCTCTGCTCGCAGGGGAAACCCTCCACTGCACAATGTGCTCGAGTTTCAATTTCTGCCCTACAGGAGCTTGTGGTGACAGGAAACTGGCACTGTGAACACAGACCTTATGCTTGGAGTTCAATTCAACATAAGGCAATACAGTAGATAATAAGATGATGATGATGATGATGATGATGATAATGAGGGTGGGGTGTAAGGTTATAGCTTGAAGGTAAGCAATAGGTGTAATAACAATACATAGTTTCTCAGCAAAATAAATCGCAGGCAATATTAAGTCATTTCAGTTGGAAACTGTGCTTAAGTGTGGGAAAAGTGCAGAATTTGCAAATGGACACACTGCGCAAAGAAAAGGTGCTTGATTGGAAAGGCTTCATGTTTTGCTTCATACATATTTCTAGGGGCGTCACGGTGGCGCATTGGGTAGCACAATCGCCTAACAGCAAGAAGGTCACTGGTTCGAGCCTCAGCTGGGTCAATTGGCATTTCTGTGTGGAGTTTGCATGTTCTCCCCATGTTGGCTCGGCTTTCCTCTAGGTGCTCCTGTTTCCCCCACAATCCAAAGACATGCGTTATAGGTGAATTGAGTAAGCTAAATTGGCCGTAGTGTATGTGTGTGAATGCAAGAGTGTATGGGTGTTTCCCAGTGATGGGTTGCGGCTGGAAGGGCATCCGCTGCGTAAAACATATGCTGGATAAGTTGGCGGTTCATTCCGCTGTGGCGACCCCAGCCACTAAACTGACAAAACGTAAAATAGTTACGTTTCCTTGTGAGATCACGCTAGTCCAAAGACATGCGCTATAGGTGAATTGGATTAACTAAATTGGCCATAATGTATGAGTGTGTGTGAATGTAAGAGTGTATGGGTGTTTCCCAGTACTGGGTTGAGGCTGGAAGGGCATCCGCTGATGCCGAACTAAAGCCGAAGGAAAATGAATGAATGAATGAATGCAAATACATGGTATGCATGCCAGTGCTTTGGAACAATAATTATTGTGGCTTGAATTGAATTGAATAATACAAATGACAAAGCCTCAGAGGGCCCCATTCATCATAAAACGATGCTGAAGGGGTACCCGGAGCACCACAAAGTGTCGAGAAGGGGTCCTGACTGAGCATCAGTTTGTGACAAATAGGGAAACAAGAGCAGAGAAGCAAATGCTGATGAGAGATGAGTGTGATGTGGAACGAAACTGATTGACCATTTTTGAGGCGACTGCTTCTGGTACCTCTGCTTGTGATCATGTGGAGAAGAAGCAGCGCTGTTTATTTTATCACTAAATACATTTTAGAAATCTGTTGAAATGCTGCTCTGTGCAGTTTTATAAAATACACAACATATTTAAGTATCTTTGGTGTGACAGACAACAGTCTGTGAATATAACCAGCCTCTAATGGTAAACGTTTATTAATTTTATTTTTTATAATCACACTTGATATAAACAGTCTGCAGAAATGCTTTGATTGACATTCTCTCTTTGTACGTGTCATCAGAGGGGGGAAAGCCCGCCCATTATTGACAATCTCTCCCTCATTAGCATAGGACATTCATCTTGTTTTTGAATGTGCCACTATGCTGACACATAGGCATTTGTAGCTCCACCCTCTTTTCAAAGAGCACAGTCTCATTTGAATTTAAAGTGACAGTCACCAAAACAGCACAATTTTGATTAATGCCTAAAAGGGGTATATTCAATAAATACATTATCTATGTGGTATTTTGAGCTGAAACTTCACATACACACTCTAGGGACATCACAGACTTATGAAAACATCTTACATCTTGTAAAAAGGGACATAATAGGTCCCCTTTTAAAACATTTGGGTTAATATAAGTAAATAAGTCAACAAAATATATAGTGCTTTTTTATATATTGTAATCAAAAAACTAAATCTTGCATATGTGTGTCATAAACAAGCCTTCAGACACAAATTAAGTAGGTCTATATTACTTTTCATTACAGCAAACTGTGGTGTAATTTATGTTGTTTATGTTGTGAAGAGCTCAATCTGGTGGATGTGCTAACTGTAAAGCTTTTAGCCCAGGGCCGTCTAACTAACTAAAGGCACCCCTGCTATTATGGATGACTTCTATGGTACCTTTATATCCTTTTTGATGCTTGAAACTTCTCAAAGAGTCACAAAAGACATATTATCTTGCACACAGAAAAGAGAAATCACTGGAATGATATGCGAGTGAGTACACGATGAAACCACACATCATCTACACTTGCAGCGTGATTCCTCAAGAAGTGACAGACAGACGGTTTAATCCTATTCGGCTATTTGAATATGATTTCAAATGTGACAGACTTTTTTTTTGTAGTGAATGAATAATACAGAAATCAGTCAAGGGCATGATCTTCAGTAACAGTGTATTAAATTCTTATCACAACTTGTCTGAGAAACATACTTATGAACAATTTACATAGAATATTGGATTGTTGTTGTTTAAAAAAAAAAAAAGCTAATTACTAAATGGAAGATATACAGTTGAGGGCAAAATTATTAGCCATAATGTAAAGTATTTATTCATTTTCAAATATTTCCCAAGAGAAACAAATTTTAACTTGACTTCTAGTTGATCATTTGGTATCAGAAGTGGCTTATATGAAAGGCAAAGGCCTCTAGATTACGCTAGATTTTACCAAAATAAAATATGATCATGCCTTGATTTTTAATTATTTAATTAGGACAGTAAGGTCTGACTTTGCTTAGACAAAAGTCTTGTCCCTTAACAGAAATAGTATACAGTATAGAATATAAACTTGACTTGATTTCTGTGAGAATCTTGGGTCCATACGGGTTCAAGTAGGTCTTCTGCAGTATTTTTGATGATTGGGATGCAGTTTAACAGATGATTCCTCGGACTAATCTACCTTCTGCCACTTTTCCAAATGATCAACTAGAAGTCAAGTTATTATTTGTTGCTTTTACAACTGGGATCGACGACAAGACTTTTGTCAGGTAGTGTACAGTAGGTTAACTTAGTAAGTCATTAGACAACAGTGGTTTGTTCTGTAGCCAATCAGGAAATAAAAAACAATAATATTTAAAAAATTGTAAAAACTGCTTTAATTTCAGCCAAACTAAAAGAAATAAGACAAGAAAAGAACAAATAATACAACAGGAAATTCTGTGAAAATGTCATTTCTCTGTTTAACATTACTAGGAAAATATTAAAATACTAATAAAGACATAACCAAAACTTAGGTAGTATAGTTTGCTTGATTCATATGCAAAAAGGGCGGCATGGTGGCGCAGTGGGTAGCACTGTCGCCTCACAGCAAGAGGGTTGCTGATTCGAGCATCGGCTTGGTCAGTTGGCATTTCTGTCTGGAGTTTGCATGTTCTCCCCGTGTTTGCGTGAAATTCTATGTAGTGTATGTGTGTAAATGAGAGTGTATGGATGTTTCCCAGTGATGGGTTGCAGCTGGATATGTTTTATCCACTGCATAAAACATATGCTGGATAAGTTGGTGGTTCATTCCGCTGTGGCGACCCCAAACTAATAAAGGGACTAAGCTGAAAAGAAAATGAATGAATGAATATGCAAAAAAAAAAAAAAAAGATAAAAAAGCAGTGTTAAAGATTATGAAATGTGAAAATATGAACATTTCCTTGCTCTGTTACATCACTAAGGACATTCAATCATTAATTTTGCTTCAGCTTAGTTCCTTATTTATCAGGGGTCGCCACAGCAGAATGAACCGCCAACTATTCCAGCATATGTTTTACGCAGCGGATGCCCTTCCAGCTGCAACCCATCAAAAAAACCCACACGAACCCGAGGAGAACATGCAAACTCCACAGAGAAATGTCAACTGGCCCAGCAACGACTCGAAACAGTGACCTTCTTGCTGTGAGGCGACAGTGCTAACCACTGAGCCACTGTGCCGCCTCACTAGGAACATATTTGACTTAAAAACACTTAGAATAATTTTGCCTTCAACTGTATTTTGCTATTGGTAAATGCTGTAAACATAACCAAAACCTAGCTAATATGCTTGAGTCATATGCAAGACTAACACTGACAATGCTGATTTATCAAGCATCTAAGTGAAGGCAGACTTAAAGATGATAAAAAGTGACGTGCTGCTGAGTCCCCGACCCCCTTTAGGGCTTCTTACTCCACAACGTATATTTCAGAAGCATTTTGTACATCCCAGCACATTTACTGGCATCAATCTTTTGCGCCACCCACTTGAAGTCTGTAGACAAGGCCTGATGCTTGTTCCTCTGCGGTGAGGGAAACGCCAACATGCATTATACTGCTGCAGAGTGTCACATATCAGCTGCGACACAAAGAAGGGGGAGATCAGTGTCATTCTGTATCAGGCTGCGACGCTTCTGCCATAGTCAATGCCAGAAAGAGCTTCCGTAAAAAGCAGTGTTCACTCTGGCTTTATGCTATTATTTCTGCTTTATTAACTTAGCAGACTGAAAAGGAATTGGTCTAGAAAGCATTTTCGCGAAGACATTGCGTGGATGTGGATGAATTTTAAACATTATTTGTGATTGTTTTTCATTAACATATGCAAAAGCAACTAGAACAGTGTCGTATATTTTCGTATAAGTGTTTCGAAGAATGTTCAAATCCATAGAGACATATACTGTAATAAATATTTGTTAAAAACCTCTTAGTCAGCATCATCAGGATTAGACGCACTGGGGCGCTGTTTTTGAACATGTCAGTGAACGAATAGATTACATAAAAAATAACATGAGTAATCTTCACAAACTATACATCGATCTAAAGCTACAACCCTCAAGCAGCCAGTGTAGCTAGTTGTTTTTCAATGGGGAGCTTATAAAGAATGTATTTGCTAAATTTGTAGTGACTCATTTCACTTCAACGGTTTCTGCTTCGTACTACCATGATAATAAGTTTTAAATACTTTAGCCCATCCATGAACATGATTACTTCAGGAGTCCTATAAGATGTAATTAAGACAACAACTCCCATGATTCCACACTCAGTCATAGCATTATCAAACTACGCCTTTGTTTGTTGTGAATAAGTGCCCTCTAGTGGTGCAAAATACACACTGTGCCTTATATTTTATTAATATATAAAACAATATAATCTGTGTGTATTCTTCAGAAAATATTTTTATTCATTGTATTTTTCACAGTTATTAACAGTGTTTGTTCATAGCTTGAATGTCAACGTGTTTCTTATGCTGTACAGTTTGTTCTGTTGGATACTGTGTGCTGATCAGGCTCATGCTTTTAACCTGGCTGATGATAAAACCGGATGAAAAAAATCCTGTAGGCTGGAGGAGGAACCTGAGCCAGATCTAGAGAAGAGAATATCACATAGACGAGGGGGTGGACTCTATTGACTTGCTGGTTGTTGCAGTCACCTGACACCCACTAAAAATCCATCCAAACACCTACACTAAACGTTTTGTTTCGTAATCCAAAGTGTATATGTAGTAAAATCTAAATGTGTCATTTATGGGATTAAATCAACCTGAGTACATAGGTCTATTCTAACTAATTCATTTCCATAACATGTAAATACTTTCCCTAAATGGGTCATGAAGTGGAAAATTAAAATGGGTCACACTTTATTTTGATGGTCCGTTTGTTGAATTTAAGTTACATTGCATCTACATGCCAACTAATTCTCATTAGATTATAAGTAGACTGTTAGGTTGGGGTTAGGGTTGGGGTTAGGGTTAGTGTAAGTTGACATGTACTTGCAAAGTCTCTTATAGTCAGTTAAATGTCTGTTAAAGGAGCAGAATCAACAGATATTAAGCAGACAGTCTACTAGTACTCAAATGGACCATCAAAATAAAGTGTTACCTTAAAATGTTCTTC
>CAIGQW010053650.1:4038416-4052917 GCA_903798125.1 Danio choprae | reverse complement strand
TATTTATTTATTTTTTAATTTGTTGTTCAAATAGATGTCTGAAGTGTATCTGCAGGTTGTAAAAAAAGAAGAAGATAAAAACCTCACTTTGATTAGCAAACACTAGCTAAAATTGTAAAGTAGCCTACAATTGAAGTCAAAATTATTAGCCCTCCTTAGATTTTTTTTAATATTTCCGAAATTATGTTTTACAGAGCAAGAAGTTTTTCACAGTATTTCCGATACTATTTTTTCTTTTGGATAAAGTCTTTATTGTTTTATTTTTTATTATTATTATTATTATTATTATTATTATTATTATTATTATTATTATTATTATTTTTAAACATTTTAAGGTCAATATTACTAGCCCCCTTAAGTAATATTGTTTTTTGATTGCCTACAGAACAATCACTGTTATACAATGATTAACCTAATGATCCCAAAGTTAAGCCTTTAAACTGCACCTCAAGCTGAATACTAGTATCTTGAAAATATCTAGTAAAATATTATGTCCTGTCATCATGGCAAAGATAAAAGAAATCAGTTATTAGAAATGATTTATTGAAACTATTATGTTTAGAAATGTGTTGAAAAAAGAAGTCTTCTCTCCGTTAAACAGAAATTGGGGGAAAATATACAGTACAGGCGGGCTAATAATTCAGGATGGCTAATCATTCTGACTTAAACTGTATAAACAATTATAACATTTTCCCCTTTTTAAAACAGTCTTTAGACAAATTGTGGAGTCTACAGCAATTTTCAAGCAACAATTTAATCCCAATTTATATTACTATAGCCTGCTAGAATTGCTTAAATAAGGCTGTAATCGCCATTATTAATGTAGAAACTGGGGGGGAAAAGAAACTGTTATGATTGTTTACTTCCTGGCTTGCAGTAGTAGTCATGTAAAATAATCAAATGCTTATATATATTTTTTAAGTAATTTACACACTATTAAACACTAAATAATGACTTGCATGCCTTTTGCGAATTATTTTTCACAAAGTGAAAAATAAGAATATAGAAAATGAGAAATACGAATAGAGCTGAGAACCAGAAATTCTGCAAAAAATTATATTATGTAAGTAATGACATGTCATTGCTGACGCAGTGGCAAAAATTGTTGCATTTATCCCAAAAAAAACACTGTAAATGCAATTAAATTATCTTTCTCACCAAGACGTACCATAGTAACAACTGTTGCCTGGGAAATCTATTGCAATTAACAAAATAATAAAACAATAATAATACTTCTTATATATCCCGGCTGGGCCAGTTGGCATTTCTGTGTGGAGTTTGCATGTTCTCCTCGTGTAGGCAAGGGTGCTCCGGTTTCCCACACAGTCCAAAGACATGCGCTATAGGTGAATTGAATAAACTAAATTGGCCGTAGTTTATGTGTGTAAATGAGTGTGTATGGATGTTTCCCAGTACTGGGTTGCAGCTGGAAGGGCATCCGCTGTGTAAAACATATGCTGGAATAGTTGGCGGTTCATTCCACTGTGGCGACCCCTGATGAATAAAGAGACTAAGCTGAAGGAAAATGAATGAATGAATAAACTTTTTATATGAAAACAGGAGCTTTCAAATGTTTTTCCACTTTGTTAAAATTACAAGAAGCATTTGCTCTCTCTCTCTCACTCTCACTCTCTCTCTTTAATCTGAATCTATTATAGTGGTAATGCTGTCAGGCACTGTCCTTACAAAATATATTAATGACCTATTTTATAATAAATACGTTTAACTACTATGTACTTACATATGTAGCACACACACATTTTAGCACTGCATTTATACTTAAAAATACCTGTCATTATTACAGCTGTAAATAATTTCTGCACACATATCTGCAATTACACTGTTGACTCCACATCTACCCCTTCCAGACCTTAAAAACTAAACATGCCCCTAACCATAACTGTGTCCCATTCAACTGCTGCAGAAATGTTTCATAAATCAACATGAAATAAGTTAATAGATGCTGTAAGGTAGTGGGATAGATGTACAGTTGAAGTCAGAATTATTAGCCCTTCTATGATTTTGTTATTTTATTTTTTCAAATATTTCCCAAATTATGTTTAACAGAGCAAGGAATTTTTTCACAGTATTTCCTATAATATTTTTTCTTCTTGAGAAAGTCTTATTTGTTTTATTTCGGCTAGAAAAGCAGCTTTTAATTTTTTAAAAAACATTTAAGGGTCAATATTATTACCCCCTTAAGCAATGTTTCTACAGAACAAACGATTATCATACAATGATTTGCCTAATTACCCTAACTTGCCTAATTAACCTAGTTAAGCGTTATTTCTAGTAAAATATTATCTATTATCATCATTCATTCATTTTCTTTTCGGCTTAGTCCCTTATTAATCTGGGGTCACCACAGCGGAATGAACCGCCAACTTATCCAGCATATGTTCTATGCAGCGGATAAGTCTTCCAGCTGCGACCTATCACTGGGAAACATCCATACACACTCCTTCACACACATACACTACGAACAATTTAGCTTACCCAATTCACCTTTAGCGCATGTCTTTAAACTTGTGGGGGAAACCGGAGCACCCGAAGGAAACCCACGCCAACACAGGGAGAACATGCAAACTCTACACAGAAATCCCAACTGACCCAGCCGAGGCTCGAACTAGCAACTTTCTTTCTTGTGCTACGTACTGCGCCACCGCATCGCACACTGTCATCATGCCAAAGATAAAAGAAATGATTAGTTATTAGAAATGAGTTATTAATGAGCTATTATGTTTAGAAATCTGTTGAAAAAAAATCTTTCTGTTAAACAGAAATTGAGAACATAATTCAGACTTCAACTGTATGTTGTTGTTGTGAGTGTAACCTCCGTGTTTTGGTAAATAGACGCAGTGGTTACCATGGTAAATTTTCAGTCTGCACCGTGCACAGACTTGACCTGGGGTGAGGGTTGCTCTCAAACCGCACTCAGCTGCGGAAAGGATCTCTCTCTGGAGATAAAGCGAAAAATCCATAGAGTCTCATCCCCATGACCTGAATACCAATTGAACATTTGTCCTGTCCTGTTGGAAATCAGCTTGATTGCGCCTTTCCTCATTGTCAATGGCACTTTTTATCCAGGTGTGACCTCAGCTTCGTGATCTGACAGCGTCACAAAGACCATTGATGATTGTGAGCTCCTCTTCAGAGACTTGTGTTTAATGAACTTGCCACTGGCTGAACATTAATTATGAAAAGTGACTGATTGCTTCTGTCTGCGCAGGTAGTTTAGATCTTTTCCGTGGTTCTCAACTCATGACGTTTCTAGCTTTTCAGCATCATTATTGCAATCTTAAGCGAGTATGTTCACATTTCGTAGGCTTAGCTTGAGGATTATATAGTATGTTCCGCTTGCTAATGCTGCCGTTTGGACTTTGGTGTGCACCAAACAATCAAAAGGCTGTTGAAAAGAGTCCAAATGAACTCTGTTAAGTTAAAATATGTATCGAAGATGGACAAAAGATATCCAAATCAAGCAAAAACAGGACCGCAACCATAGAAACAACATTATTCTCAAGCATACCTGATTTTTTCTTGTCATAGAAAAGATAAAGTGCATCTTTTTCTTCAGTATTGTGTCTTCTTTGTGTGTGTGTGTGAAGGACGAGGACCTGTTTTTATTCCTTTACACTTGTTATAAACTCTTCACAAATTCTCCAGTGATTAAACATATCATCACATGTTAGCACTTAGACCAGCATACAGCTTTGCTATGGATCCTCAGTAAGTTTCATTACAGAATGTACATCATTGAGAAACCTTACCTCTTAAGTAACTTTATTTTTCAGTATATATATATTTTCAATATTGTTTGGTGCACAGTTCTTCAGAAAATGTTCCAAAAAATTATTTGATTAACTTTAATAGAACCTGCTACAAAAAATGCAGTCCAATTTTTACAGTCCAAATGCAGTTCAGTGTTTTTTGTTGCCATTTTTTTGTTTCATTAATCTTTATCTTTTCATCTTCAGAATTAATTGAACATTTTCTTTCCACCAAAGGTTTGTTGTTGCTTTTTTTTGTTCAGATCTTTTTATTGACATTTTGCTCAATACAATTTCAACAAGATTTGAAAAACAGAGACAAATTATCTTTGCTCCGACAGAGCCCAGCGCCCCACTGCAGCATTTTTATACAATATATTGTGCACATTTTTAATCTGTTTTACATCATGTCATGATATAAACATACATGCATAAGCAAATACAAGTAGATAAAAGTTCCCTTATATGTTAACACATGTATTGTACATATATACACAATGAATCACAATAGGCTTAGCAAATATAAAATGAAGAAATAAAGTAATATAGATAGAAATTAAAATAAAATAAAATGGAGGGAATAAAAAAATATGAGAAAGCAATAAGCAACGGTCAAACTGCAAATATTACGTTTGGATCCATTTGCTTTATATATGTCATCACTGGCTGCCAAATAAGATCAAAATTTTGACTGCAACCTTTGGTGGAGTACCGAATCTTCTCCATTGTACATACGGTACAGATGGTACATACGATCCCTAATCCAATGATTAAAAGTTGAAGGAAATTTGTCCTTCTATTTTAGCAGTATAAGACGATTAGCAATTAATGTTGAAAAAGAAATCATACTTTTGGTATTATTGTCTAAACTGGGATCGGTAATTAAACTAAATATTCATAATAGGGAAAGGGTCAATTGATACATGCAAAATATTTGAAAATAAATAATTTCCAGAACTTGGTAAGTTTAGAACAAGGCCAAAACGTGTGTGTTGGCACAGTGGGTACATGGTGGCACAGTGGGTAGCGCAATCACCTCACAGCAAGGTCGCTGGTTCGAGCCTCGGCTGGGTCAGTTGGCGTTTCTGTGTGGAGTTTGCATGTTCTCCCCGTGTTCGCGTGGGTTTCCTCCGGGTGCTCCGTGTGCTTAGTCCCTTTATTAATCTGGTGTCGCCACAGCAGAATGAACCGCCAACTTATCCAGCATATGTTTTACGCAGCCGATGCCCTTCCAGCTGCAACCCATCACTGGGAAACATCCACATTCACACACATACACTATGGACAATTTAGCTTACCCAATTCACCTATAGCGCATGTCTTTGGACTTGTGGGGGAAACCGGAGCCCCCGGAGGAAACCCACGCCAACATTTAAATATTATTCACACAAAAATAACATTTCACCAAATGATTACTTCTATTGCGTTTCATATTTTGAAGAGTGTAATTTTAATGTAGAGTTGAAATCAGAATTATTAGCCCTCCTGTATATTTTCCCCCCAATTTCTGTTTAACAGAAAGAATATTTTTTCACCACATTTCTAAACATAATAATTTTAATAACTAATTTATTTTATCTTTGCCGTGATGACAGTACATAGTGTTTTACTAGATATTTTTCAAGATACTAGTATTCAGCTTATAGTGACATTCAAAGGCTTAACTTGGTTAATTAGGTTAACTAGGCAGGTTAGGGCAAATCACTGTATAAAGGTGTTTTTTTCTGTAGACAATAAAAAAATCCTCAAGAGAGTTAATATTGTTGGGAAAAAATAACTCAAAATGGTTTTAAACTCCTTTTAGTGTAGCCGAAATAAAACAAATAAGACTTTCTCCAGAAGAAAAAATATTATAGGACATACTGTGAAAAATTCCTTGCTCTTTTAATCATCATTTGGGAAATATTTAAAAAGAAAAAATAATACAGGACATCTAATAATTATGCTATAAATGTATATTTATGGTGATGAATTGATTGTTTGTGAATGTATTCAATGATGTATTTACGCCAGTGCAAAATTAGAGGGTGAATTTGGCCTCTTCCAGTCAGAATGGCATAAATCCTCCTTTCCTGAAATGCATCTGCCGAACAAGTGTGCAACAATAAAGCATTTGTATCTTCTCACTGTTGCGCATGCTTCACCCTGGATTTGTTTTCAGCTGCACTTCAGAACGCACTAATTTGTTGCAGAACTGAAAACACAAGCAATTTGCTGTTCTCTTCTGGTTTATTAGTCTATGGCAGCATGCACAGCGTGATTTGTCTGCTTCGTTGAATATCTCATAAATTACATTTTTGTGTTGCTCAAGAAAGAACATAATATTATTAATGGCCTCCTTTTTTGCATTGTTATAAAAGACACTCTTCATCGTTAGAGAGATGATTCAGTGGTAGTTAGTTAGGTTGATATGGGTTGCAGACAGCCAGTGTAGCGCTCAAACTGAATCAAGGGTGCAAACAGACCACAGTGAGCTGAGAGGCAGTAGCTACAGATGATTATTTGAGCAAACATTCCCGAGCTGCAGCCGCAGACACGTCTTGCTGTTTGGCAACGGCTGCGGGCTTCAGGAATGGGCTAGGAGGGTGTATTACACTGTAAAAGAATGCTGGGTTCCACACAATGTTGGGACAACATGAAGAAATTGAGTTAGCTTAATAGTTTTAACAAATTTAGGTGAATTGAATGTAAAACAATTGAGCTGTTTCCCCCCCAAAACTTGATAATTGTGTTGTTTCAGCTCATTTTAAATACGTAATTTGAACAAACAGCAAATGTTTTTCCACACAATCCACACAATCAATTTGTTCCACACAATCAATTTGTGTTGGGACAACATGAAGGAATTAAGTTAGCTTATTCGTTTTTACACATTGAAGTGGATTGAACGTAAAACAATTGAGTTGAGAATTGTGTTGCTTCAGCTCATTTTAAGTATAGTGGTTAACACAAGTAGAATGGTTCTGTGGGTCTCGTCTATCAAATTTGATCTTTATTTTGTATTTTCTATAGATTCAAGTCAGGTGATTGGCTGGGCCATTCTACAGCTTGATTTTCTTTCTCTGAAAGCATTTGAGAGTTTCCTTGGCTGTGTTTTGGATCATTGTCTTGCTGAAATGTCCACCCTGGTTTCATCTTCATCATCCTGCTAATATTGATTTACAATGATGAAGGGCAAAGGGTTGCTGAAGAACTACTGAGAGATTTCAGCTGCTGTCTGGGCTTTCACTGCCTTTCTACACTCTCTCTTTTTTCATGCGTTCTATACTTTTTCCCTGTGTCATTTTATTTTATTACACATAACTTCATTTGTAAAGTAATTAGTTTTGTTTTTTTGCATATTATGGCTCATTTTGAAAACGTAGCCCTATGCACGTTTCTGGAGATCGCAAATTATGTGGCCAGAGGTACGTATGGCTGCATTTCATTTTTTAAACAAACGCTACGGGGTGGTATGACACTGTTCCTTTTCGCGTTTACCAGCTGACCGCTTACCTCCATATGGACGGCTTTCCCGCTGTAACCAGTTTATTCCGTTAGCTCGCCATGTACATCGGCGGACTTGAGACGCAGAGAGGAGTTGACTACAACGACGAGGTTCGAGTCTGGTGAAGAACGGTTCCAGAAAGCAAGTAAGACAAAAACAGAATCCAAAAAATAAAATAATCAAGTAAATAACAGGGTGAGAATGTGGTAAAAATCTGAAAACGTGGTAAAAATCAGACGAGGGCTTTTCTTTTTCCTGGATTGCTTTTGAAAATTGTTGGTTGGGTTTAGGCAAGTGGGTGGACGGGTCAATCAATAAAATTGGTTGGGTTTAGGGAAGGAGGAGGGTGGGTCAGTCGATCGGTCAGTCAGACGTTCAGTCAGTCAAACAGTCAGTCAACAGCGGCCTCTGGTGGGTTAACGAGAGAACAGCAGGCGCGAGAGACACTCGCGAGAGAAATTTGAGATCTCAAAAAGCGTACACAGCGGCCTCTGGTGGATTCAAGAAAACAAAAACTGCAAAAAAACGAATCACCCGGGACGTATTTCGCAGAATCTCCAGAGACTGCTCTGCCAATACCAGTGCTGTGAGAAAGTATGCTACGGTAGGCCTAGCAGAGACAGGGAGGAGTGTGGTAGAGGTAAGAATCTTTCGTATGTCTCCAGAAATGTATCCACAGGTACGTTTTCAGAATGAGCCTGGGTTGGGATTTCTTTGGTTGTTACCAACATCTGGTGAAAATTCAACAGCCGACAGCCCCTTCAGAAATATGTTTTCTGAGAAAAATGATAACTTGTTTCATATTTCCCCCTGTAGTTTGAACAAACAGCAAATGTCATTTTTTGAGTGTAGAAAGATTTTTCAGTTTTGACACTTTCATGTTGGCAACACTTTAAAACAATAGTTCATTCATTAATATTAATTAATGTGTTTTCTAACATTAACAAACAATTATTAATACATTTATTACAGTATTTATTTATCTTTGTTAATGTTATTTAAGTTAAATAACATTAGTTCACGTTAACTCACTGTGCATTAACTAATGCTAACAAGCACAACTTTGGATTTTAATAATGCATTTTGCTTTACAGGATTATTCATACTTAGTTAATGTTAGTAAACACAATTTAAGCTCCATCGACAACATTTAGAATGTTGTTTAACACAAAACATAATGGGCTGTTCTCTTTCTTTGGTCTTTCTTTTATCGTAGGGAACTTAAATGACAAAAAAGAGGAAAAAATGAAATAATAGAGAATGATTATGATGAAAAAGATGTCAAATTTGTCGCCATGATCTCATTGTTGTATTATAAACAACATTAAAGCTTAAAGGAAATATAACACTAAGTATAGTTCACTTTTGTTTAAGTTTACTGTCATGAAAATATAACACAGTGTTACAAAAATGTAAACAAAAACATTTTGCAATGTTGATAACTGTGGAAACATCTGTGAAAGGGTTCATTTTGTAATTTTATTTATTTATTTATTTATTTATTTATTTATTTATTTATTTATTTATTTATTTATTCATTTATTTTAATCTAATGTATTTGTTTAGTGTGTTATAGTTTAGTGTTATATTAGTAGTGTGATCAAATCATTTACATTTGTGACCCTGAATCTAAAAAGCCAGTCATACTGTTTTGTAAATCTTAATCTGTAAAGCTTAATAAGCAAGCTTTCCATTGATGTATGCTTTAGAATGGGAAAATATTTGGTTGCGATGCAATTATCTGAAAATCTGTATTCTGAGGGTTAAAATTAGGGTAAAATTGTGAAAACTGTCCAAATGAAGAGCTTAGAAATGCATATTACTACTCAATTAACATCTTCATGGATTATAATCTTTCATATTCGAATGATTTTTGGCATAAAAGAAAAATCAATCATTGTGACCTATATAATGTAATTTGGCTTATTGGCAAAAATATACCCTGTGCAACATAAGACATAAGCTTCTGTTAACATAAGGTTTTTGTGGTCCAGGGTCACATTTATGCTTTTGCAGATGCTTTTATACGATGCTACTGACATTGCATTGAATGCATGCTTTTTATGAGTTAATGCGTTCCCTGGCAATCGAACCCATGACCTTGGCTTTGCTAGCTGCTCTGCTATTGAGCTACTTAAACAGAATTACTCAAAGCACTTCTCTGTAACTTTGTATCCAATTTACAACCTACAGTATGCTCACGAAAAATACGTGCACGTGGCAGTGTTTTTGTGAAAATAAATAAATAAATAAATAAATAAATAAATAAATAAATATAGTACATTGATTCACGCCACTGTTGCTCAGTGGTTAGCACTGTCTCCTCACAGCAAGAAGGTCGCTGGTTCGAGTCTTGGCTGGGCCAGTTGGCATTTCTATGTGGAGTTTGCATGTTCTCCCCGTGTTGGCTTTGGTTTCCTCTGGGTGCTCCGGTTTCCCCCACAGTCCAAAGACATGCACTATAGGTCAATTGAATGAGGTAAATGGGCTGTAGTGTATGAGTGTGTGTGAGAATGTGAGAGCGTATGGGTGTTTCCCAGTACTGGGTTGCAGCTGGAAGGGAATCTGCTGCATAAACATATCCCGGAATAGTTGGCGGTTCATTCCTCTGTGGCGACCCCTGATGAATAAGGGACTAAGTGGAAGGAAAATTAATAAATCAGTACATTGATTCTTGTTTCATAGCAGTTTCAAAGTGAAATGTCCAGTGAATTTAAAGAGAAAGTTCACCCGAACCTGAACATTTAGCCACTATTTATTTTTTCAATCTCAAGTGGTTCCAAAACTTTAAGTTTCTTTTTTTTCTGTTGAACCCAAAGTTAAGTTGAACAATGTTGGAATGTCTTCGATTGAGTTCAACCGAAAAAAAAACAAAAACAAAAAACCTCCTAAAGTTTGCTAACCACTTGAGGGTAAGTAGTGGGTAAATTGAAATTTTTGGGTGAACAATCCCTTTATCATAACCAATAATGATAAAGAACAATATGCAATAAAATGCATTTGCTTAAGTAACCATGCTGTTTTTTGTTGTTATTTAAATGGGTTTGACCTCCTTTATATATATCCAATGATGTATGGCGTGTTAGGACAGGAGAATATTTAGTCAGGATAAAACTATTTGAGGCAGCATGGTGGCTCAGTGGTTAGCACTGACACCTCACAGAAAGAAGGTCGCTGGTTCGAGTCCCGGCTAAGTACATGATCTGTACTTAATATTCGAATGATTTTTGGCATAAATGTAAAATCGATCATTTTGACTTATGCAATGTATTTCTGGCTAGTTCTTAGCAATTTATATTACTGATTGTAAATGACGTTTTGATTTATTTATGGTAAGAAATGTACAAAATGTCTTATTTAAACATGATCTCCACCAACAATCAAATGATTTTTGCCATAAAAGTAAAATCGCATACAATGTATTTCTCTTCCCAAAAAATATCCCAGTGCAACTTAAGACTTGAAACTTTTGAAAGGTTTTTGTGATCCAGTGTACAACTCGTAACCACATTTCTCAACCCCCCCCTCCCCCCCTTTGACTTTCATTGTTACCTCAAAATGTTTTTTAATGAAATAATGATTGTCTTTTTCGTGGTAATGTACATAATGTAAATGCTACTGGTTGAGCTTAATTGTTAATAAATCCAGAATATCCAGCCTGATCTCACAAGGAAATGTAATGTTTTTAGATTTTGGCAGTTGGCAGAACGGTTCCAGAAACCAGGTAAAACAAAAGCCCGTCAGGCTTTAAACAACAGGCTGTAAACGTGGTGAAAACGTGGTGAAATCACGCGGCCACAAAGACTCTTCTTTTTCTAGATTACTTTTGAAAACACTATCGGTTGGGTTTAGGGAAGGAGGTGGGTCATTCAATCGGTCAGTCAATCAGTCAACAACAAGCTGGCCTGATCGGCTGAAGTGTATATTGCGCCCTCTGGTGGATTTATGCAAGATAAGGGGACGCACAAGATAAATTTGAGATCATCATAAACCCTACACATCGGCCTCTGGTGGATTTGCAAAAATAAAACCTGTGAGCAGACATACCTCCCGTTATGTATTTCACTGTCCCTAGAAATGTAGACCTGGGTACATATCCGCAATAAGCCTGGGTTGTCTAAACCCAACCATCATTGGGGGATAAGCAAATCATTCTAAATTGTACGAATGAGATCTTACAAATTCATATGAATTAGCAACTAACTCAAAAAGTTATGAATTGCCATGATATAGCATTGGAGTATGCCATTAGAACTCGTCATCTTCCAAACACAGCTGACTTTAGCCTAGTTTTAAGTGGCAAATCTGTATCTTACAACACACTGCATTTAACAAGGTTGCACTAAACTTGACGGCTCCAGACTCTACACTGCCTCTCTCTCTCTCTGTGTGTGTGTCTCAGTACAGCATACAAGTGTTTTCCAGAATGAATGATTTATGTGGAAGAGGTACATGCCAGCTGTGGCTCTAGCACCTGGTACAAACAGCCTGGAGGATGGCCTGCCTGATCTCCCTGTCATCCTCAACTTGATGAAAATGCAGCACGCTTCAGCGCAGCAGCTCTTTAGCGCCATAGTGGATTTTTTTCTTCTTCTTTTTCTGCTGAAAGCCGAAGAGAAAGAACAACAAAATCACTTAGTCGCTCTTTCAATTGTGCGGTTACATTGTGTGTGGGGGAGCCAAGTGAAGCGCGCAGATTCTCAGCTCATAACATTCTGTTTATCTGCTCACATACCATTTGCATTTAGCTTTTTATGCAAAGTGCTGCGGCGTGTTCAGAAACAAGTCAAGAAAAAAAAAAACATTTCACAGAATAAAATTACACAAGAGAAGAAACTGGGGAAAAAAATGCTGTTGTGGAAGAAGAATCTTACTATCGATTATGACGAGCACTGTCTGCTTTGAAATTTCTGGAGAGCACAAATTATGTAGCCAGAGCTGCATTTCATCTTTAAAACGAACACTACGGGGCGGAATGACCCCGCTGACGGCTTTTGTTTCTTTTTGCGCTACGAGCTGATCACTTACCTACGTGTGAATGGCTTTTCCGCTGTTACCAGTTTGCCCAGTAGCTCGCCATGTACAGTACATTGGCGGACTTGAGAGTCCAGTGAAGAACGGTTCCAGAAAACAAGTAAAAAAATAAAATAAACAAGTAAATAACAGGGTAAGAATGTGGTAAAATCTGAAAATATGGTAAAAATCAGGCTGCCAAGTAAGCTTTTTTTCTGGATTGCTCTTGAAAACACTGTCGGGTTTAGGGAAGGGGGTGGGTGGGGGAGTCAGTGGACAGTGGTCTCTCGTGGATTTATGTGAGAACAGCAGGCGCGAATGACAGTCACGAGAGAAATTTGAGATCTGAAAAGGAATACACAGCGGCCTCTGGTGGATTCGTGAAAACAAAAAAACATACCTTCTTGAACGTGTTTCGCGATCTCCAGAAATGTATATAGGGGTACGTATTAATAATGAGCCTGGGTTGGCTTTATATTAAGTGGCCTTACTTACAACTGCATGTGCTTACATTTAAATTAATAATTTGGTACAATGTACATATTATGTACATTTATGTTTTTACATCTTACTAAAACGATCTGCATGTAATTACACCTGTAATTAATTTCTGTAATTACAATTATTATTACACTATTGACCAATCCCATACACCTTAACCCACAATTACACCGACACAGTATGAAGTTAAACGTTGTATAACTTAAAAAGTGTAGCATTAAAATAAGTTAAAGCATCTTTTTGCCATTACATTTTTACAGTGTACCCATACCACCAAATCTAACCCAAGCTTATTATGGATACCTACCCCTGAATACATTTTTGGAGGCACGTTACATTCCAGGAGGTACGCTTTTCTTGCAGATTTTGTTTTCACGAATCCGCCAGAGGCCGCAGTGTATGTTTTTTCAGATCTCAAATTTCTCTCGCGAATGCCATTCACGCCTGCTGTTTTCACTTAAATCCACCAGAGGCCGCTGTCGGCTGACTGACCGTCTGACCCACCGATACCCGCCACCCACCCCCTTTCCTTAAACCTAACGATAGTGTTTTTAAAAGCATCGATTTAGCCGCCCATCGCCTTCCCTAAACCCAACTGACAGTGTTTAAAAAAGCAATCCAGAAAAAGAAAAACCCTTGCGGCCGACTGATTTTTACTACATTTTCAGATCTTCCAAATCTACGCGCTCTCCAAAAATGTATATGGCGGTACGTTTTCACAGTGAGCCTGTGTTTGCCAAATCTGTGACTAACCTTATTCCTATCCCACCTCAATAGCAGCAGAAGTGTTGTGCAACACAATATGAGCACAATATATCAAGTATATATCAAAGTACCTAGTAGTTAAGTCCACTTAATTTTTTTCAACATTTCTTCATTGCTTAAAGCTTGAAAATTCCTTGCATATTTGTGCTTGCAGATTAATCTTTAACCCACTTGTTCAGCCTGATTGTTGGCTTGCTTGATGCATTCTCAAATTGTTTTCTTCTTCAATCATTGTTTCATATTATATGTTCCAAAATAGAGTTATTTAAATCATCTCATGAAATTCAATTCAAATCAAGATATATTTATATATATTTTGTGTAAATATCAGATTTTTTTATGTAGACCCTTTTAAAATATTTTGCCTTTTAAATAATTTTGGGCAAAACATGCTTTGTTTCCCTTTTTTCTCATAAAAAATCTTGTTAAAGCAGAAATGCAACAGAGACGAGCACCAGCTGAAATACAAAAAAAGCCACAGGTCTCATTGGAACCCATTTGAGAAGTTGAGATGTGATGGCAATGACAAGCAGCCTAGTGCTATGTTTTTGTTTGTGTTTAAAAAAAAATGTAAATATGTTTATTTATGCAATCTTTATTATTATTATTATTATTATTATTATTATTATTATTATTATTATTATTATTATTATTATTATTATTCATTCATTCATTTTCATTTTCATTTCGGCTTAGTCCCTTTATTAATCTGGGGTCGCCACAGCGGAATGAACCGCCAACTTATCCAGCATATGTTTTACGCAGCGGATGCCCTTCCAGCTGCAACCCATCTCTGGGAAACATCCATACACACCCATTCACACTCATACAATATGGACAATTTAGCTTACCCAATTCACCTATACCACATGTCTTTGGACTTGTGGAGGAAACCGGAGCACCCGGAGGAAACCCACACCAACACAGGGAGAACATGCAAACTCCACACAGAAACGTCAACTGAC